>JASAMZ010011808.1:0-10627 GCA_030248115.1 Linhomoeus sp. GSCO2_2
AAAATTTTAGCTCCGCCTCCACCAGACGACGACGACGATGACGACGACGGCCCAGAACCACCGACACCACCACGTGAGTTCGGTCGTTGAGATTCAAATTTTGGCGCGCAAAGAGTTGACTGACGTCTCCAAAATTCTTCGATATCCACTCGAGTCGAGTTTCGAATTTCGGGCCAACTCGTCTCATGACTTGCCGAACTGAACGAGTTGACGGCATTCGAGTTTGACACCAAATCGTGCGCAACAGCAGGAGGCTACAAAGCGGATCACATAATGCAGCGTGCAACAATTTAGGTACATAAAATGTGCAGTTCAAAACGCTTCTGTTTCAGCTCCCCCGCCGAACGGTCCTCCAGGGCGCCAAGACAACGAGGGATAGAGTGGTTGCCAGTGGTCGATTCCAAATCAAACTAATCCTGAAGTTTGTATGTGTGAAAGCACACTGTTGATATGTGTAGACCTTAGCTTCCGCTGTTCGGAGTGCTCTACTCTGTCGTGGCCAAAGTACGATGCTGCATACAGCAACGCAAAATGGCAGGAGTGCCTAGCGCAACCTTCCGACAAAATTACCAGAGATTATTGAAAGTGCTGTCGCGTGCACACTTGGATGACAGGCTCCAGTGTATGCTGCTGCATGAGAATAAACCCCATGTAGGCTCATGGGGCGGCTTGGGCCCCCACTGTTTGGCAGGCTCCTATGTTGGCGCCTTTACTTATAGGCAATTATGTCCTGTTAGCGTCGACAAGCCAAGGGCAAATTAGGAACTACATAGCAACGAGAATTCAACTGTAATACAATGCGGATAGTCCAAATGCATTTCTATGTACATCCATTCTCATCAAGCAAAGCAATCCAATTTAAAATCGCAGATGTAACGACAGATCGAACCAAAGCGAATCGCAGTGTCGCCAAACGATTAGCGGCGGTACGGTGGCAGTACAAAACATACAATATGTAGGTGCTGCAATTCGAATGCAAGTCAAACGACAGCTGCTAGCAATAGCTACAGTTTGGGGGCGCCACTCAGCCACTTGTGAAACTCCAACAGCGACTGTCTCAAGCGGTCCCTTTCCATGGACAGCGAAGTCATGACTCTTGTCTGCTCGGCCAACTTCATCTTCATGGCCGACAGAAGCTGTGCGTCCTTCGCCTGTACAAGGGTGAGAATTATACAAATGCTGGATATTGAAAGTTGTCTAAATTTAGCGCCGCTATCAAAATTTTGATGATTTTGCAGCTTCACATGGGAAGTTTACTCAAAATTTCCACAAAGGCGTAAATTCCTCCACATACAAGCGTTCTTCTTTGAGCAAATTTTATTATGAGAAGGTACAATAAATAGTCCTCTACATTACAGTACATCTACCATCGCTGCAAACATTTGATCGAAAACACTTGTTCAAATAAAACATAACTGCACGTCTAGTGAAGCTCTAAACTTTTACCTTCTCTTCTCTCTTCAGCATCTCGTTTTCCAGTTCCAATTTGAAACACTTCGCCTTCATCTGCTCATATTGGGCCTTGTACTTCGCCTTCGAGTACAGCAATCTACGAATTTTCAAATTGGGGTCCGACGTTGAGTCTGCGGATTGCAGGACGTCGTCGTCGTCCTCGCTGCTCTCTTTGTCGACTTGCTGTTGTTGGATAACGATTGGCTGAATTCGGAAAAATCAATAATTTCGTTGCATCGATTTATCACAACTCGACACACCCTTTGAGGGGAAGCCTCCACAGTGATAGGGGGCAGGCTGGCGGCCATGCTGGGTGCCAGCGGGTCCATAATGGGTAGGGCATCCATTCTGGGTCTCTTGGAAACCGGGTTACCCGTGATTTGAGGCATTGGGCTGATTAGCATATCGCCGCACTGTCGCTTCGCCTCTAGATCGGCGGCAATCGAGCCCTCGTAACCGCCTAAGTAGAACCTGTAGCTTTCACCAGCCGCAACACGGAATACGTGCAGGAGCCCCTGCATTGAGGCACTCCGACCCATTTGGATTACAGTATGCTAGGCTATGTAAACTGACCAGACAGCCGTTACAAGAGGCTAAGCTACATAATACTGTATGATGGCACTGCCGCATTCGTCCGACGCATTTTACCGACCTCGAAATCTTGGGTACGCAAACTTTTCTTTTGGTTCGTCCACTTTAGGGCCGGAGCCTAAGAATCTGCACAATTGAAGACCATTTCTAAACTCGAATCGAACCAATGAGTTCCTCGCTCAAGGGCTCGTCGGGGTGCAAGTTGACGGTGGCTGGGTGGGCGGTTCTGTAGTGGGCGGCGAGTTCAGACTGCTCCAGCGCGGCGAACTCGCACACGCGGCAGTACTTCAGTTGGTCTCGGTGGATCTTGCGGATGTGACGCTTCAGGTTCCAGGCTGAAATTATTGTGAATTTGAGGACAAGGGTAAGTCGAGGAGTAGTGACATTAATCATTCATTGAGCAGGGTTGATGATTCGATGTCATGAAGCCAAGTTGTACATGGATGTGCCAAAGTTGGAAAGTGCCGTCGTGTTGTGCGTGCTTTGATACAACTTCTGTATGTAATTCATCTGGTGTTATAGCCGACTGAAAGCCAGCTACAGTCTATAACGGCGTTCAATGCCTCAACTCGCAACCCAGTTATGCGCTGTTTCAAAACACTTCTCAGTGTGACTGCGCTCAGATAACGTTCAAACCTCACAACTACCGTACCCCTGGCAATGGTGACGGGAGGGTCGCAGTAGGGACAGAGCAGCTTCTTGTCCTTCCAACTGTTGCCTATGGACGCGTCGCCGCCCGCCGACATCGACATCACCGCCAGGTCCGGAGATCGGCTCTGAAACTACTGTACCCACTTTCAAACTTCGAAGTTACAGTACCCAATTGGGAGAACTCACCGCTCGGTCCTCGTTAGAGCCACCGTCGTTGCCTTCCTCGAACTCTCCCAGAACGGCGGCGATTCCCGCCATGCAGCCGGCTCCACTTGGAGGGGGGTATGAGGCCGCACCTCCCTCTTCCACCCTCTCGACAGAGCCGCTCTCCCTCCCATCGTCATCGTCGAACTCGCGCTTGATCGCCTGGTGAGCCGCGCCGGAGTTTTCTGGGTTTTGCTGCTCGTTTTCCATTTTCCAAGAATTCTTATTCACTCTACCACGACGAGCTCACTTCTCTACCACAAGGCTCGCTCCAAGCGCACACTCACTAGGACTGACGCGCACACACAACACGGAGCGGGAGGGGAGTGGCGCACACACGTCGCCAGACACACACACGCGCACACACTCTCTACACAGCAGTAGCCAGCAACCCACGCCGGCCGCGGCTCCACTCAGCACCGAGCAGCGAGCGAGCGAGCGGGGAGCGACCAGCCTCTCCTCTCCGCGGGACGTTGAGTGGGGTGAAAGGAGGGGGGGGGGGGGGGCAGTGCACAGGGCGGGGGGGGGGGGGAGGGAAGGCGCGCGCTTGCCTGCTCATCTCATCTGCGAGCGCCAAGGCCTACTCAATTGTACTCTCCCTCTGAGTGGCGGATGGTCCGCGTCTTTTCGAGTCGCTTTATCCATTCAGTGTCCACCGCCACACACACACTACACTATGACTATACTCCCTTCCTCCATCTGTAGGTGCTCGACATGGGCTAGTCATGGCGAGTGGGAGAGAAACCAGAGTGAGGACAGGACAGACAGGACAGACAGACAGACAGACAGATAGCGGCTCTTACACCCCTCTGCACGTATGTACGTAGGTACTGTATGTACGTGGTACCGCAGTGCGAATGCGAGAAACGAGCAAGCAACGTTGAAGAAAGCAAGGAGCACCGCAACCGATGAATGCTAGATATACACAGTACAACTTTGGACGTGTGATGTGATGCGTAGATCTACCGTATCCTTCGTGGACGCAGAATGAGTGTTCGTGCTTTGTTTGGGCGTCACGTCAGCCACGTGATTGCTGCCATATACAGTCCCTGACTGTGAATGTGATGTCTTCACGCTTCCCTCAAAATTGCATGCGCGTCGGAACGTCTTCCTCCACCGTCCAGCAGTTCACACACTGTTCCTCGACTATAAACGAGACAAATTGCGTGTTGCGTGCGGTGCGCAAGCGCACCGTTTCCGTGGGTGCGCGGTGGAACGAACCGCCCACGCGGAGAAGACAAGATGCGCGCGTTCAAAGTTGACGACAGTCGACAAATTGATTTTCGCCACCGTGACGCGCGCGCTCATGTGAAGGGCGACGAAATTGGAACGTGACAAAGGTCTGCCACACTCCACAAGACAACAACACACGCCCATCGCGTGGGGACTCGAAAATTTGACTGTGTCAGACTTAGCAGAGAGAATGACAGCCTGCAAAGCTTGGATGCGTGTGGTGCTATTCGCGAGCTGCGTGGCGTTGGCCACGCGTGGCCAGGGTAAGGCCCCTGGACGAAAGGCCGCCAGATCTCAGCGAAAGGAGCCCAGCCTTCGACTGGCCGTCACAAACCACGGCACCTGCGCAGGTGGGTCATTTGACGGCAGGCGCTCGTTCTTTCGTTGGCTAGACGTAATCACGTGCGGCCACACAGGCGTCGCCTACCGTAATACCTCCAATGAACGATCTGGTCGCGTATTCAACCACCCGTTCAAGTGGGTCGTTTACTGGAAGGGTGTCGCTAATTGGATCGAATTTCATATTGTGCCAACGTAGCCAGCTCTAACCCAGCCTGTCGACTTAATCATGGTTGGCGCGGCAGCGCCAAACCATAATATGTTCCATCCAGGCCGCGCTCACCTTTTCCCATCATCGCGATATTTGTTTCTCGGGCTGTACTAAACGGAATTGGTTGAAACTTGGTACACTAAAGGACTTTATCATAAATAGATTAAATTCCAAATTTGGTGAAAATCGGTTACCGTAAAACCTCCAATAAGCGACCGTCGCTATATTCAACCACCCGGGGCTTTAAAGGGGGGTGGAGGGGCTATAAAAAAAGAACCAAAAAACAATTCTTAAACCTATATGGCAACAAAACCAAGGAAAAACAACACAAGCCACACACCAAATAAACAAGATAAAAACAAAAAGGGCCCCCCTAAGTGTAGCGAAAGTTACAGGCGCAAAAAGGATCGCGGCGCGTTTCTTGTCCCAACGGCGGGGGGTGAATTCTTCTCCGTCTCCTCCTTCTTCTCCTCCTCCTTCACGTCACGCTCTAACGGCCATCAATCAGGATCTCGTCCAGTCGCCTTCCATTCTTCCCACCGATGGTTGCGCGCATATAACACCAACCCCCGAAGTGCCCCCGCTTGTTCTGGAGGCCCTGCATCGGTGTCCCAAAATCACCCTGTTAAGTTCTGTGCGTGCCTTAAAGTGGCCCCGCTCGGTCAGGAGGCCCTGCATAGGTGTCCCAAAATTGTCCTGTTAAGTTTTGTGCGTGCCTAAAAGTGGCCCCGCTCGTTCAGGAGGCCCTGCATATGTGTCCCAAAATTGTCCTGTTAAGTTTTGTGCATGCCTCAAAGTGCCCCCGCTCGTTCAGGAGGCCCTGCATAAATGCCCCAAAATTGTCCTGCTAAGTTTTGAGCGAGCCTCGAAGTGCCCCCGCTCGTTCAGGAGGCCCTGCATAAATGTCCCAAAATTGTCCTGCTAAGTTTTGAGCGTGCCTCGAAGTGCCCCCGCTCGTTCAGGAGGCCCTGCATAGGTGACCCAAAATTGTCCTGTTTGCTTTGTGCGTGCCTCAAAGTGTCCCCGCTCGTTCAGGAGGCCCTGCATAGGCGTCCCAAAATTGTCCTGTTAAGTTTTGTGCGTGCCTCAAAGCGCCCCCGCTTGTTCAGGAGGCCCTGCATAGGTGTCCCAAATTGTCCTGTTTGCTTTGTGCGTGCCTCAAAGTGTCCCCGCTCGTTCAGGAGGCCCTGCATAGGTGTCCCAAAATTGCCCTGTTAAGTTTTGTGCGTGCCTCAAAGTGCTCCCGCTCGTTCAGGGGGCCCTGCATAGGTGCCCCAAAATTGTCCAGTTGAGTTTTGTGCGTGCCTCAAAGTGCCCCCGCTCGTTCAGGAGGCCCTGCCTAGGTGTCCCAAAATTGTCCTGTTCGCTTTGTGCGTGCCTCAAAGTGCCCCCGCTCGTTCAGGAGGCCCTGCATAGGTGTCCCAAAATAGTCGAAAATGCTTTCTTTCAATCAATACTGGTACTATTCTTTCTTTAACAAATTGGTGGGCGGCGCAAAGCGCCGCATTTGCTACACCATAGGAATATCGTTTAATACTCTTACTTTTACATGCTTCATGCTTGGAACATATTCCCCTTTCTGCCTTTAGGCATTTTACATGAAATAGCATATGAAGCTTGATTTTTGGACAGTAGTGAAACAAAACCTGACACCTAACACATGCAGACTTGTGTTTTGATATACTGCGTAAACCAGCGTAGGCCGTAGACCAGTCCTTAGACAGAATATCGTCCCCGATTATAGAGGGGTCGCTTAACTTCAAGCCCCCTTCTAGAAGTCGCCTATTGGAGGTTTTACTGAAGGAACACTTTTGCTAGAGGCTGATGGTATTGCAATTCTGGTATTCTCAGGCGAGCGCTGGCAGAAGAAGCTGGAGCTGCCCCAATTCGCCGATGGAGCCGAATTGCGCCGCGTCAGCGTTCGCAAGGACGGCACCAGTTGTTACTCACTGACTGGCACCGTGACGGCCTTCGACCGGATCTACGCCAGCCGACTACAGTACTTCCTGACCATTAGACTCAACGGGGCCGAGCAGACTCCCATTGAGTGCTATGGGGCGGGAGAAGACGGCTGCGGCGGAGTGGGCTCCTGGTGAGAGGGGGCGAAGCGAAGTCGAACGCACATTTTGGTTATTTGGTCGGAGTGGCGGTCATTGGAAAATTCACCAAGAGACGCTGTTATTAACTCAACGTATCGAACGTCGGTGTAACAAACTACTATTTTAGTAACATCTGCAGTGGATCCAAATGAGCTATCTATCCAGTATGTACCGTTAATTTTGTAAAATCCAGTGTGTCCGCTACCTAGTCAATCCATCCTTGTGTACCTTGTGCGTGGAGGGTCGTGTGGGTGGCGCACCAAATTTCTGGCACGTCAGTGAATGGGTCTTGGCTAACCGAACTCGACCTCACTCTCCTCAGCCTCTACTGCTCCACCTGCGAGGCGCTCAAGTCGATCAAGGGCACGGGAGGGCTGCGCATCGCCCGGCTCATGAGGCGCAACCGGCCCCTGTCCTGCGACTTCCGCATGCCCCCAGGCAATCACACTGACATGGCCATACAGTTCTGCGTGCCCAACGCCAGGACCATGGCCAGACTGGCCGATGTGGAGTACGACCTGCTGAAGAGCGTCCTAGAGTTCCAGGTTGGACATGGGTCTGGTCGCAGTGTTTCTGCTTGTGCAAGGACAGTGCGTGAACAGAACGATAAACAGCCGAGCCCAACGTGGCAATTTGCCAGTTCACTAACACAACACCACCATGCACAGAATTCTCAGTTTGTGGGGGAAGGGTGGGGGGGGGGTCATTTCTTCTCAGATTGGTTCAATGTTAGACAGCTGCCTGGTCGGATCAGCCGCCACCGTGACATCGTTCGTCTTGTTGATTGCAAGGCAGACTACTGGCGTCTCCATTCACAACAATCAAACCTGTCACATCACCCCAACCGCATCGCTCCACCTATGTAATTAGGTACCTTATCGACTCCAACACCAGTCCTAGACAAAATCCCCCTCACTTTTAGGCGCAGAGCGTTCTCGTCAACCTGCACGTGTTCGACTACGCGGCGAATCGGGCCCTCGCCAAGACCTACCGCCTGGAGAAGATGCTGAGGAGTCGACTGAAACCGGGTCAGGAGCTCAAGCTACAGCACTGGCGAAGTCTGCCCTTCTACGACATGATCGACGTGGACAAAATTGGCTTCGTCGGCTGCCACACCATCGAAGCCAGCGTCTCCATCGAAGAATAGCCAATTTGGGCTAGGCTGTAGCGTGATTGGTTGAAAAGAGTGGGAACAGTGTGACGAACAGCAAAACGAAAGTGAAGTTATCGCGCCAGCAAGTTCATTAGGCACACTGGGTGGGGACTCTCAGCAAAATCGGTACACTCGCCAACGCAGGGACGAACACGACTAAATATTCTGCCATGGGCCATTAGGTGTGATCTGAAACGCAACCGTGTAACAAGGGGGGTGTGGAGAACTCCAACGAGTTTCACACAAAGCAACGTTAGTCGGTCCGCATTTCTCTCATCAAACGTTGTAAGCAAACGAGCAGCCTTCTCGGAGCGCCAGGAAAAGAGACGGTCCCTCGCCAGCCAGTCAGCCCCTTCCACGTTGGCACCGCCCGCCACCCTGCTATGGGCCTGACAAAGGCACATATTCTCGAGGCCGCAGCAGCCAAGTGAGGGGTGTTCTTTGGCCTTTCCACCCATCCCCCCCCCCCCCCCTGCATGGGTGGGTTAGCCTCTATCTATGTTTTCAACGCGCGCGCGTTGCCACGTAGGCTGGACGCCGTCGCATTCAGCGAGCGGTGGGGAGGGCGAATAACAGCCGACGTGTTCCCTCTCCCCCCCCCCCTCCCCTCCCCCCCGCTGCGCCATCTGTGGCAGCGCGCCTCAGTCAGTCAGCGCGGCGTACGCTATGCGCACGGGCGCTCCGTTGGTGCGCGCCGAAGCGCTCCACTGCCGAAGTGAGTCTGCGCCGAGCGAGCGAGCGGCGCGGCGCTCGTCGTCGCGGCTTGGCTGTTTTTGAGAAGCGGCCAGCCAACCCCCCCCCCCCCCCCCTCTCTCTTCAACCAATCCATATCTCGTCGCTTGTAGTTGGGCTGGGTGCGCGAGCGAGAGAGTGCGTCAGCGTCCGCGCGCGCGGTGTGTGTGTGCCTTCCTCTCGTCGTTGATTGAACGCGAAGGCTGTGACCGACCCTAGCCCATGGGGGGGGGGGGGGGGGGGGGGGGGGGCGCCCCCTCCCTCCCCCCCCCCCGCCCCGTTCCGAGCGAGCGCGCGCCACCTTCTCCTTTCAGAAAGGAACGACGAGAGCTACGCGGAGTGAGAGAGACGGTGAGGGGAGAGCCCCACAGCCCAATCGTTCGCCTTTCGGATTGGGCCGCTGAAAAGAAGCCGAAGAGACGGAAGTGCCGGAGGGAAAGAAGAGAAGTCCCCAATTGGAGAGGAGAGGAAAGGAGGCTCCCACACCCCTTCCCAGTTTCCCCAGAGAAGGGAGAAAGAGACAAGTTGGAAAGAGATGACGGCCGGCCGCGAGACGCGCCATCTCGAAGTCAGCGGCGTGCCCAAGGA
Source organism: Linhomoeus sp. GSCO2_2 (assembly GCA_030248115.1). Taxonomy (NCBI): domain Eukaryota; kingdom Metazoa; phylum Nematoda; class Chromadorea; order Monhysterida; family Linhomoeidae; genus Linhomoeus; species Linhomoeus sp. GSCO2_2. The sequence goes on from JASAMZ010011808.1 coordinate 9,254, forward strand.
CCTGACGGACGAGCAGCTCCAGTCCCACTTCGCCACGTAGGGCGCCTCCCTCCCATTGAGCCTTCAGCCCCCCCCCCCTGACTTGCGAAACCGGTTCAGATTTGGCCGTGTCCACAAGGTGAGCCGCTGTCGACCCTCGGAACCCGGCAGCAGCGGAGTTGGCAGCGCAGTGGTCAGCTTCTTCGACATCCCCACCGCTGAGAAAGCCCTGAGGGCCAATCACCAGCTGGCAGGAGGCGTCCAGCTGAGCGCCAAGTTCTGCGAAGGCGCCCCTCCCGTCGCCTTCTCTTCTGGGTAAGGGAGGAGAGTGGGGAGAGGCGACCTCTACTCCCTCGGAGAGCCAACTCCAGAGGGGGAAATTGGCCACACTCAACCGACACGCGCATATGACGCACGAACGCACGCACACGCGCGCGGCAAAATTGGTGCGCGCGCACAGCGCCGCCCTGCAACAAAAACCAATCGGCGAGGAGAGTGGACGGTCACTGACCCATTGCAGGTGACTCGACAGCTCTGCTGCAGCTACTGCCGCAGCAGCACGCGCGTCGCCTCACCCACTGCTCATTTCCACGGGGACCCGTGAAGCATTCCGCAAACTCTGCAGAGCAAACTTTGTCCGCACTCTGTGACGCTCTGAGACTCTCTGGCAGCCACAACGAACTCTCGTCCCCCCACTCAACGCAAGCGAGCTTGGCTGAGTCTCGATCTCTCTGATCTGACTCTCCTCCTCAGGCAGCAGTTCTGACTCTGACTCTGCTGATCTGCACAACATTGATCTCCGTTGCTCCTCTCGGCTTGCCATTGCATCTTCACAGTGGTGTCTCCTCGCCTTTGCCTTCGGTTAATTCCCGCCTGCCTTATCCCGTGCTCGAGGATTATCCAGCTGCTGCTGCTGACAACGACAAGGGCTGCTTATTACCCCTGAAGCCCTGGCTGAACGTCTGAAGACCATGAAGGCCAAGCTGCCGACCCCTGAACTTCAGGGGAAGTCCGCTGGCTCGGTCAATGGACCAGCTGTGACTGAATCCATGAGTGATCAGCAACAGCAGCTCCACAAGGGCGGCCATCAGCCACCGAAGAAGAGCTTCCTAGCGCTCGTGCACTTCTCCAAGCAGCTGGCGCTACTGACGCGGTGTGTGAGGAAGTCTTCAGGGGCATTTGCTTGGTGCAGGGTTCAGTTGCAGGGATGGACGTCAACTCCAGTCGTCATTCGTGTATTATCTCGCTCTTATTGCTGTGTCTCTGCATGCTTTTCGTGGCTCATTCCCATTTTAGCTGAGGAGTGGCGACCTGAGAAAGTGGTATCGCATGTCACCCCCAGCCCCAGCGTGGTGGCTGCTGGTTCAAGAACATATGCAATCTGAGCAGAAATAC
>JASAMZ010011811.1:0-28396 GCA_030248115.1 Linhomoeus sp. GSCO2_2
CGCACGCCGTGAAGCTGATGGCCAACACGGCCGCCGCGGCGAGAAAGCCGCGCTTAGTGGTCAACTCGATGGTTCTGCTGGTGAGGCGCGCGCTTCTGAAAGAGAGCCTCAGCATCCAGCTGCACAAGAGGCTCCAGACGAACTCCTGCGTCTTCAATTTTGTGAAAACTCAAGTGATTGGCCCGATCTCCGCCCCTCTTCAGCGTAACGACTTCGTTATCGAGGTGGGCTACTCGACCAAATACCCACCAAACTTTCTCACTCCTCCCACGCGTGTCAAGCAGAGCGAAGTGAATGCAAGCGGTTCATTCATTCATTCATTCAGATTTTGAACGGACTGCGTCCCAGCATCATCTTCCTTTTTGCGGTCGAAGCGTCGAGAATCAGAGGCAATTACGGTTGGTGAACCTTAATCTGTTTTGCCATTCCCCATTCTCCAACAATGAAGGGGTATCCTCCATTTCAGCCAACAACGTTCTCCAGTTCACGCATTTGAAGGCGACTAAAGTCTGGCTCGAGTTTGAAGGACGGTAAGAAAGCTTGCTTACGCCCTGTGAAGCGGCGGCGGCGGCGGCGGCGGCGGCGCTTGGATGTTTGGCACTCGCGCGTTATTCTAGGCAGATTCCTTCGTCGCGTATCGAGCAAATCTACAAGTTCACAAGAGGCACTAGTCCTTCCAGCGGAACCGAGCTGGCGCTGCCCTTCGCCAACCTGATGGAACTTCTCGGCTTCAAGGTGAATTGCGCAATTGCTCCACTCCCCACCATAGACGAGGCACATCACTAAAGGCTTCTCAAATCGGAAAACTGGTTCAGGACAACCCGTTCCGTTTCAACTCGGCCTACACTTCGACCCGCTATCAAGAAGATCATCCGCTCTTCTGCTTCTCCTTGGCTCGGGACGGACTTCCCGAAGCGGTCGGGCATACGGATAGTCCGGAGCTCGGACGACTGAGCGGGCATTTCGAAATTGAAGACGCGTTGACCGCTGTAACCTACTTCTACTGTATGACCGTTTCTCATCAGAGAGTGACCTGCAGCTCTAGCTACGTTTACGGCACTAGCTACGTGGCGGGCAGCTACTGAGTTGTGCCTTTGTCGTCATTGTGTCACTGTCGTTTGCCGCCGTCGCCGCGCATCGCCTCGCTTCAATAAACGCTCGTTGCCATCGCGTGATGTTTCCTCGCCTATCTACCGACAGCGGGGATTATCTTCCCACCCTGTGTAGTGTGTTCACGTCTGCGCCACGATGTGTACCATACAATGGTATGTTGTTGTTGTATTCCAGACAATAAATTTCATCTGTTTTGACGTGTGATTCACTAGTGGGGAATGGGCCGTAATGAACGGCAGTCAGTTTCGTCGCTGTATTCGCGCTCTGATACATGATCGCGACAACGACCGCTCCGCCAGAGGAAAAGCAAGTAGGAGTTCCGCAGACGACACCACCGCCGCCGCCGCCGCCCTTGTCGCGGGAGAAGCGAGAGAAGAAGGCGACGAAGGATACGGTAACGGCCCCGTCGTCGGCACTGGCGCAGATTCTGTTTTGTTGGTGAGAGCCAGTCGACTGGAAGGGGTGCGACTGCGCGAATCGGCGCCATCCGAAGGGAAATACGTCGCCGTTCTGATCGCGCTCACTGACGGCGATCCTACCCACTGGACGGTGATTCTGGGCGAGGCGAACGGCTCGCAGGCCATCTACTTCGACTCGCTCGGCTCGCAGCCGCCGGAGCCGGTCTCACGCCTTCTGCGGGGCTGCTTCCAGAAGTGGAAGTCGACGGACAAGCGCATCCAGTCGACGAACACGTCGAGTTGCGGCTACTGGTGCGTCTACGTTGTATCAGAGCTACTTCGACGGCGTCGGTCGAGCACGCTAATCGAAGCCTTCGACCTGCTACTGTCCAACTTGACGTCCAACTGTGACCGCGCGGTCGTCAAGTGGTTTCGCGAAACCTTTGGGACGTTGGATCGAGACTAATTGGCGCCAGAACCGGCTGCGGCGCAGGCGGAATCAGATGACAGTTCGTCCTAATAGCCACGAAGACTTTCAATACAAGCTCAAGCGATCTTCCTACATTCTTAGCGGCAGCAGCGGCAGTGGAAAGACGGTCGCTCTTACAAAGGTTCGTGCGAGCGAGTGAGAACTTTCTCACTCCCTCACCGGCCACCACCGATTCCTTCATTCAGATCCTGACAAACTTCCACGAGTACGTCGAAGAAGACGAGCCCGTCACGCAGGTCGTCATCATTTACAGGTGAGCCGAGCCGGCGAGCGCCAACTTCTTTTCTACCGTATTCTGCGCGGGCGCACGCGCTTCAGATCAAAGTCCAGAAAGTCTCGTTTAGGAAATTTCAACGGCATTACGATCGCATTGCGGCCGCCTTCGGAGACGCGACGGTGCGCTACTACAGTCACTTCCCAACGTCGCTGGCCGAACCCGGCAGCTACCAAAGTTCTCGCGGTTGCAGTATCATCGTGGTGAGTTGCAATTTCTGTGCAGTAGCGTGTGTTTCCTCGCGCCCAGTTGGGTTTTTCCTCCACTTTGTCCACATCTTGTTGCCAGGTCGACGACGCGCAACAGATTTTCGAGTCGTGTTCCAAAGAGACCAAGGCGGCCGTTGTCGACCTCGTGACAATCATCTGGTGGGGAATTGATCACGAATTATTGATTGCAAAACATAAATTCACAACTGTATGTTTTACCACACGTAGCCACCACTGCAAAGCCTGGGCCTTCTTTACGATCCAGGACCTTTTTGGTGGAAATTCCGTATTGAACACAGTGCGCCGCAACAGCAGGGGAATATTCCTCTTCTTCCCGATAATTGACAGGTTGTTTTATTCAGTTTTGACGGATGTAAATTTTGTTTTGCGCTTCTGTTCTACTCCACCATCCCACCATCCCCCCACCCACCGCCCCTCGAAGGGCCATTTTATCGTTTTAGAGACGCTAGCAACCTTCAACGAGACTGCGCCGCAGGTTATCCCGGCGCGATCAGGGAAGCCTATTCAACCTGCCTCAAACAAGGCCTGAGATTTCTCTATATTGAATTCTGCCGCGAGCCAAAGTACAGGATCAGAGGTGGAGTTTGCGCTGAGATATCGTTTGCTAGTTTTTTATTCTTGTACCTTCGATTACCGTAGTCCTTCATTGACAAACGCGGGACCGCGATCTACACAAATCGCGCTTTGTTGCTGTTGCAGGCGAGTTGGCGCCCCGAGACGGAGCCTTGCTTTTCCTCTTGGCTTGATATGTCCGTCGACGCGTCACAAGACGTGGTGCCAGCTACCATTCTCGACAATCTGGACTGGTTGAGTGAATTGGCTTCGGTCAAAAAGCCTTCGAGCTACAGGCGCCTGGTTAGAGCGGCGAGCTCCGAACAGTTGATTGCGGTGCTGCAAATACTGGCGAACTTGTACACTCAAACAGTGGAAACATCAGCGGAGGAGAGGAAGTCGTTGAAGCGCCAACGGCCGATTCTGGACGAGCTGTTGAGCCGCCGTCACGGCCTGAGCGGCAAGAGGAGATTGATCGGATCGCGCAAATTTTGCATTCAACGCGCGCTGAAAGCCTTCCTGCGACATCAGTGAAGAAGCTGACGACGACGCCATGAGCTCGTCGGGCACGCGAAAGCCGACGATCTGCAAGCTGATTAGCCCCGAAGTCTTGGAGGACATCAACAGTCGGCTGGCGCTCCAGAGCCGCGAACACGTCAACGCCATCATCCAACTCAAGAAGGACTACAAGGCGATCCTTCGTAGCTCGCTAAATCCCGAAGAGAAGCTAAGCAGAATATCGGAGACGATAAGAAAACTGTCGCACGCGGCTCAACTTCGCCAACTGGAACTCCAGCAATCGGGTGCTGGCGGCGCCGCCGCCCGTGCCGCTGCGTCCGCACCTGATAGTAGTGTTGGGGAAGCGACAATGCCGGCCGAAGAACAAGCGGCGAGCTTGATGCCTCTCCCCCTGGTTTCGTCCACGCCAGCAGACGCGAGACACGCTGATCGACTCGCGCCTACTACAGTGGTACGTCGAAGACCGACAACGGCGGCGACGACGGCGGCGGCTCCCTCCGCCGCCGCGTCTCCAATCAGCAATGTCGGAGATCGAACCGGTCGCAATGTACTCTGGATGACGGATGAGGACGACGAAGACGAAGACGACGCAGCCGACGGAGATAATGGGGGAGGAACAAGCAGCAGCCTCTTCTCCACACCCAAAGCGACATCCGCTTCCGCCGCCGACGACGACGGCGCTGCCCCTTCCTCCTCCACCCCGACTGATCCAACCGCTACTCGCCGATTCGCCGACGAAAGCCGCCGATCTGACGAGGCTGCTGGCGCCGCTGCTCGGGCGCCACCCAAGAAGAAGCCGGCGGGCGCTGCGAGTCGACGTCCGTTCGAGGGACTGAAACAGTTCGACCCGGACACTTCCAGCTTCCTTCGACAGACCAACGTGGAGCCTCGGACAGCTAAGGAAGACGCCAAGCGCAAGCTGGTCACCAAACCGCAGTGGCGCTAGGAGCCGACGGCGACTTCTGCTGTTCCTCTTCCTCTCGAGACCTCGCTAGTTCAAAAGTTACGTAAGCGCAGCGAAGTCCAGTGGGAGGGTAGTAGTAAGTAGGTAGGTAGGACGCGCGAGCGCGCAGCTGTTTCCCAGAAGCTACTTTGGACGTCTTCTGTCTGGGGAGCGCGTGTAAACAATTGCCGGTGTTGTACATAGTAGTAGTAGGCGTAGTAGCTAGTAGCGGAAGCGCGCTCGCTCTACGGACGGCGCCCGCAACTCTAATAACAGGCGCCGACGCCGCTTCAGTCGTCGTCAGCCTCCCTCCGTTGGTACCCTACCCTCTAGCCGCCCCTCACTCTCCCCTCGTCGCGATCTGCTTCGTTTGCTCTTCGTCGTTGTTGTTGTCAGCAGAGGTCCGCGCCGTCCCAAAACAACGTTCTAGGTACCTTTCCTCCAATCCACCAGTTCTCTCTCCTATCTATCATTCCTACGCTTCCCCAAAACTCTCCCGAGTCATCATCATGGATCAGTCCCAGCAGCCGAAGCAGGAGCAGCAGCAGCAGCAGGAGCTGCAATACGAGGAGGGTGAGCCGGCTAGGCGCAAACCCCTGTTGAACCGGCGTCCGCTTCAGCCGCTGCCCTGCATGCTGTCGTCTGCGCCGAGCTGCAGACTCTACTGCAACATGAGCGCCAAGACGCCCGCTCTCATGGAAGACCGAGAGGTCTTCTTCGCCGTCACCAGAGACGTGACGTGCCTGCCCAAGGCCAACACGACGGTCGACACCTCCTTGAAGCTGCTGGGCACGTCGAAGCTCAGCAAGCAGTACGAGGTGACGTTGCACGACGACCTCGCCGTGCGCGGCCTGATTTGCCAGCCGAGACGACTGAATTTCCAGACCCCCCAGCCCATCACGTTGGCGCTCTACAACCCCACCGACGAGCCCATCAACGTCAAGAAGGGGGAAACGTTCTGCTGCATTCGGCTGCTCAAGTTGAGCAAGTTCAACGTGGAGCTGTTCGACGACGACGACAGCAACTGGGCCACCGACTCGGGAAGCGACGTCGACGACGGCGACGTCAGTTCAAACTCCAGGTGCGCTAACGGATCATCTATCATCTGCTCACGCTACTAAATTGAATCTCACTAGTAGTAGTAGTAGTAGTAGTAGTCAATTCCCATACTTGGCCAACAAGCACAGACTTTGCAGCGCCGTCTCCCGCGCGGTCAAGCGGCGGTGCATCGGCGCCATCCCTCCCCCCACCAGCGAGAAGGCGACGGTCGGCGACGTCGGCCTGAGCAACAGCGCCACGAGCGCCACCGACGGGAACGACGACGTCGAGATCGACCTCAGCAGTGGCGGCCACACGATCACGAACGACTGCTTCTTCGACGACGAAGAACCGAAGCCCGCCAGTGCCGACGCCGACTCGACGACGACGACGACGACGGAAGAGAGCGAGAAAGCCAACGAAAAGGAGAACGACAACAAGGAGTAGCGAGGTTGCGGCGTCCGCGACGCCGTTCTAGGTCCGTTTGCGCTTCCTTCGCGACGCTAGGTAAGTAGGCATTGGTTCTGGGGGATCGATTGCGCCAATTCCCGAGTTGCTACAGCGAGGCGCGTGCTGTTCGATCGAACGTTTCAAACGAGTCTCATTCACTGGAAATCTTAAATTTTAGGTAATTGTTGCTTGGCGCAATCGTCCCCTGGTACGAGTTTTAAGTGCGTGCGTGCGCCACTGGCGGCGATTATTCGCTTTTGACCGCCTCCGCATTCGTTCTCTAGTGACTCTATATTGTGAAATTCTACTTTGCGAAGCACCTATCATTTTGTCTAGCTGCCCAACGCCCAAGCCAAGCAGTAGGTAGGTAGGTAGGTGGTACACCATCGTCGTTTTGCTGTTGTTGTTGGTGAGTCGACGCGCCTCTACTCAGCGGCTTCTCGTGCTCGCATACGCCAGTGTGTAAGAACGTGAGTGAGTGAGTGGGTGAGTGAGTGAGTGTGCGCCTGTCGTTCGTAGTACGCCGACGAAATTTGTCGAATGTGTGCCGCAACTCGATTCGAACGAACAGCGATAGTAAGCAAGTCGAGCACTAGCACCAAGCTTCATACGAAAAGTAGGTAAGACACTTTCATCCATTCAATCAGCGTCATCATCATCATTCGACGCCGTAGCACTTACGCAAGCATCGCTCCCTAATCAACTCTCCGTGCACCAAGTTCACAGACTTAGCGTAGAGACATCCGTTTTGTCTGGTTATATTTGCGAAAATCGTCACGCATCGACAGGCTCGCCCGCTACGCCACATTGAACAGAGACTCGATAACTCGTTGTCACTCAACTGTAGGAACGGTGGCTTATCTTGTTGTTTGCGTATACTGTAATCGACCACACTGTAGGTATCGTTGGCGCCGGCGACGGCGGCTTCAACGAACCACTCGGGCGCGGCGACTTCCGAAGTCGAAGTCGACGGCAGCGACTCGCTTCTCTTCTCGCAGGTGCACAACGGAATAGCTGGCGTCTTCGCTAGCCCGCACCAGCTGGACGAGTTGTTGACCTTGCCGCATCCGCCAAAGAGCCAGATCGATAACAGAACCACCACGCAAATCAGAACTGCTCGGCTCAGCTTGCTCTTGACGGACGAATAGGCGACGTTCAACAGCCAGCGTCCCAAACTGAAGGTAGAAGGCGACGACGACGACGACGGCGATTCGACAAGATCTTCAGAGCCATGGTCCGGAGCGAACACAGGTGATGTCACGCCCGAGTCCGTGGTGACGGTCACCACTGGCGGAGCGGAGGACGAATCGTAGGCGGCGGCGGCAGCGGCTCTGGTAGTCATCTTCGCTGCAAAAGACAAGCGATGACGAAAACTCTCTCTAGCTAGATTTATCGACAAGATGGAATGTAGCAGTAGCTAGTACCTATGTAGTAGTGTAGTAGTAGCGGCACGCTGCAACTTCCACTTTAGTGTGCCGCGTACGCCAGCTGTCACTTAGTACGTTGTACTACGCGCAAATAGTTCTCGTAGCTGAAGTTTTACGCAAGCCTTACGCACTGCTAATAAATCGCTGTCAGCTAGCTAGCTATCTAGCCGTAACCCTTTAACATACGCTGCCCGTCTATCTCTTTCCACCTCACTCTGCCCATTGACCCCGCTGCGTGTTGCTCCGTGCGTCTTTTACCTCCAGCAACTTCTGTCGTCGATCCCTCTTCCTTCCCTCCACCCCGCCGACATTTCCTGTCAATGTTTGACAGCTGCTGTCTGGAGCAAGGACCCCACCCTTTGCTTTTACCTCCAGCAACTTCTGTCGTCGATCCCTCTTCCTTCCCTCCACCCGCCGACATTTCCTGTCAATGTTTGACAGCTGCTGTCTGGAGCAAGGACCCCACCCTTTGCTTTTACCTCCAGCAACTTCTGTCGTCGATCCCTCTTCCTTCCCTCCACCCGCCGACATTTCCTGTCAATGTTTGACAGCTGCTGTCTGGAGCAAGGACCCCACCCTTTGCTTTACTACTTGTTTACGGGCGATTACGATTCTACAAGCGGACGCCCACCTATGGAGCTTGAATATAGCGCCGCTACAACTCGGCGTGTGTCTAGTCGCTTTGGTCGCGTGCTAACGTCCCTTTGCGTATGCGCCGCCACTGCTCGGACCACGTGGCGAGACACAAACGACGCAAAACGCCAAACAGATGCTTCATAGACCAGGTATACCTTCTACGCAACCACAGCAGTCGTCAGCACGAATTCACGTGTCACTTTATCCACTTCTGAAAGCCCATGGCTTCAATGTCGCTTTCAAGCTGCTTCATTCTCTCTTCGTTCCGTGGACTTATCGGCAAGCGGGGCGGTCCAAAGTCCAGTCCGTGGCAGATTTTCATGGCGGCTTTGAAGGCAGCTATCATGTCTCCGACGTCGCCGTTTTTGTGGCTGCGTCGCCAGAACTCGTTGGCCCGTTGCTGCACAGCGTTTGGACATGTGTCGATTGTAAGTACGTACCTAATTGGATGATACGGTAGTGCACACTATGTACATATATGCATTTGAGCACCTGTTCAACGCGAGCGGCGGCCAAATCGCCTCTATCGAAAGCGTCGATCAAGCGATTCAGCAAGCGTCCGCTGATGTTGAAAGCGACGCCGATGGCCCCTTCGATTCCCATGGCCAAGGCACCCAGCAGTACCTAAAGTCGGCAACTATAGAACCGGAAAAGATACTGTAACCACGTCATGGAGCTACCGTTTCTGCTCCCACGACAATGTCGAATTTGCCGTCGAATAGTTCGGCGCACGCGCTGGAATCAGCCAGGTCGAGCGATGTGTGCTTGGCTCCGATCAGATTTGGAATGGTGGCAGATGCCAATTTCAGGAACTCATAGCATGATCCTAAGTGTAACCATGGTACATACGTATTGGTCACAGATACATACATATCTAGAGAAGTACACCCTCATTATATGTATGTACCTTCGTAGCCAGTGACCGCTGGGAAGTGGTAGTACATGATAGGGGTCTCCGGGCAGTGCTTGGCAACGACTTCGACATACTTGACAGCGGCTTCTGAAGCGAAGATTGACACCAAGTTAGAGACGAACTCCATGGTTAATTGGGCGAATGGATGCCTTACCCAGCCGCATCGGCCGGAAGTAGGTGGGTAACACAACCGAAACGCAGTCGGCGCCAGCTTCCGATGCGTGAAGCGCCTGTAATGCGAAGCTATCAATCATGTTGCACTATCCACAACAGACACTCTTTGACCAAGCGCGCACCAGGTCAATGGTGTCCCGTAGGTTAGACGCCCCGCACTGAATTATCACTCTGGAAAGTTTGCCCTTCCCACAGGAGATCCACTGGTCAGCCAGCGACTTCCGCTCTTCCACCGTCAAGTTGGCGTGCTCCGCTCCAGTTCCATTGACCGTAACCGTATTCCAATGTCGACATACAACGTACCAATGGGGAGTTACATATAACAATTACCCACCGAACACCTGCGTCACCCCTTGGGCTAGCAAGCAGTCAACATAGCCCGGGATGAGGTCAACGTTGACGTTACTGAAGGTGAATCGACACTGCGTAAGATCTCAGTCCACAAATTGAATCTGAACACACATCCCCACAAGTCTTCCTTGAGCGGGGTCAAGGTGGCCGCTATTAGACCCTTTGACTTCGTCCATCCAGCAACGGACATTCTTGCCTTGCCTTCAATTGCTACTGTCCTGCTTGTGCACAGTTCTCAGAAATACAAAGTTGTTCACATTCAACGACTGCGCAAGAATCCTTCAGTCGCCGACCATGCATTATCAGCAGCGGAAAGGGACACAGAACACTATTGTGTACACAATGTCTGGGGTCGTGGCGCGCAGTGTAGCAGAGAAAGGGACACAAACGACACAAACAACCACCCGTGTCAAAGTCACTGCATTTCTCTCATGAGTTCGATTCTTTCGCCCTCTTCTGTTGAAGCAACTGTAACATTTCAGCCTTCTTGGCCTCCAGTTGCTCCAGCTCGTCCTCCAGTGAGCGGTTCTTGCGCTTCAGATTGCGAATCTGGAATCGGTGACACCACAAATGACGACTACTGGTGACACATTCGTAGGACGGCAGTGGCATCACTGACATCTCTCTCGAGAATCTGCTTGTTCATGGTCAGGTCCATCTCCAGCTCCGTCTGCTTGCTACGCGTCGTCTGCGCGTAGCCGCGATTCTTCAGCAGCCTTCGGCGCTCCTTGATCTGGACAAGAGTACACATGAAATCACTCAGATATCAGTTCCTTCCATTCATCTCTCCACACCTGCTGCACCACGTGGGGCGGCATGCCTTTGGTCGACTCCTTCAGCAGTTTCACAGTCATGCGCGCCAGTCGCTCCTCTGCGACGCGGTACCACTCGCGACCATTGGAGTCCACAAAAGAGACCACTTGAGGGGGCGCCGGCGGCTCCAAGTAGGCACTTCCTTCGGCGTCTTCTTCCTCTTCATCTTCCATTATGTCGAAGTCGGCGGCGGTAGCAGATTGTTCATCGCGCAAGGCGATCTGGGACACGACGCTCTTCTGAGAACGACTCATACTCGAGCGAGTGGGAACGCAGGAACAATACAGCGTCTGGAATGACGGAAGGCACAAGTGGCATTGTTACCATGGTTATTCTAGAGGCAGCGAAGGGACAACGTCCTAACACTGGTGGACCACAGCAAGCGAGACGAACAGGAAAAGCATTTTCTCTTGCGAATACGCTCTCAGTCCATCACCAAGATACACGCCTCAAGGCACTCATCACAGACAAACAGTGCAACACGGGGTGTGAAAACAATCAGGCATCAAGTTCCGCAACTTCCGCCACATCTGCAGCATCGCCATGAGGCGCTTCAGCGACTTCTTCTGTGACGCTGTCCAGCTTCTGCTCGCTCGACAAGAGCACGTCTGCCACCGCGTCATCGGATTCTACAGTACTCTCCACTTTGTCTTCGTGAGGAGCGTCTCCCTGACCGATGACGAACTCTGCAGATAGTGGTGGCTTGACAGCAGAGGTGACAGGAGCTTCAGAAGCCTCTTCCAGAAACGCCAGGGTTCTTACGGGCAGAAAGTCTGCCAGTATCGTCTTCAGCTCTTCGATGGAGATTCCGACCTGAAAGCGAAGTGTGTACATAGGTATGTACGCGCCCTACAAGTCTACAATATATTTCAATTCAATGCAATTCATGGCATCTCATCAGAACCAACCTTGAGAACGTCTCCTTCGCTAGCGGTGACGCCCACCAGCTCGTTCAGGCGCTTCTTTGGAAACAACGCTTCCAGACAGCGATTCAGGAAAGGGGCCAACACGTTCCCCAGAAGTCTGGCTGCCTCCTTCAGCTGCGTCTCGCGCGACACTTCGCTAAACCAAAATTCAGAAATCATCGATGGAATGAGATAGTTACAGTTACAGTACTCCAGTAAGCGTCGACAGCGGTGTACGGATCTCCCAGATGAGCAACACAACACCCATTTCAACATTGAATCCACACGTTACCATCCCACCTTTTGAACTGCACAAGCTTCTGGGCGCAATCCACAAGAGCGTCGTTGATCCCCTTCCCAATGACGCAAGCCAGGGTGAGCGGTAGACAATTCCTCAGTTGATTGAAGGCGATCAAGATTTCGTTGCAGAAGACGGCTAGAGCGTGCCAGGTGACCAGCTCCAGAGGCGGGACCACTACATCGTGATGGGACCTCTGCGCTTCAGGGGTTTCTTTGGACTTGAAGGATTCGGTGGCCAGGGCGCGCCCGATTTTCGTCAGAAATTGGGCGTTCTCCATGTCTGTCAGCAGTCTGAATGTGGTGCAAAACTGGAAAACCTCAGATCCTTTGCCGCGAAATGCGAATTTCAGCGTCATTCGCGCCAAACTGTTTGTTCAAGTAGCACTGTGCTCACCTCTGACGGGCCTCTGACACGGCCGACTCGAAGTGAGCTAAGACTGCCTTTTCAAATACAGGCAAGAGCATTGGACGAAAGTCCGCTCCGACGCGGCCGAAAGACGCGCCGAAGTACATGGCCTCATTCAGAAGGGACTCCAGCCTGGTTGGCGGCAAATTCTGACGTCTGGCGCGGTCGAAGTCCGCTTCCAAGGCGGCGACGAACTCCTGAATACAGCAATCTTGACGCATTATATCGGACACGAATAGCTGTTGGAATGGCGAGCAATCGGTGACAACCTACAAATTCAGCCGGTAATGGAATTCGCCCTTCCAGTTCAAACTACCGCGCCTACCGTAATCCTCTGAAAGAGCCAGCTGGTGAAGATGGCCGGCAGGTAGCTGGGCACCTCCTCGCGCTGCAGTGGGCCCAGTTGGGAGCCGAACAGCGGGTTCTGAAGCGCCGCGTATCCCCCAGTGGTGGGCTGGTCGTCGTGCGCCGAGAAGAGCGCCCTGTACTGCGTGGAGACGTCGAAGATGTGGACGCGAGACAGCTCCATCATCTTCGCGGCGTGCTGGTACGCGTCCTCTTGGGACAGGGAGTCCAAGACGCCGCGGAACCAGGCGTCGCGCGACTGGAAGCAGGGAGTTTTCAGTGTTGTTGAAGTAATCTGGTGAGCCCCCACCCCCCCCCCCCAGTCTACAAAGCTATTTAGTCGCTTCCCAGTCTCAAATTTTGAATTTGGCTAGAGAGGCATCTATGAATCAGTCGTACTATTACACTCAATTGTATAGCAACCCACCCACCAGCAGAAACTTGATTCTCAGCTCGGTCTCTGTGAAGACAGCCAGACGTCTCAGGTATCCGATGACCTTGAGACACTGGGGCAGGGCCAGTTGCTGCTTCAGTTGGTCCAGAAGCTGCTCCAACAGGAACTGACGCTGACTCGCCACCTCTTGGGCTATATCCTGTAGTGGCTTCCAAGTGACCATGGACTATCCATTAGAGTTCGTGATTTGCGTTTTGTCGGGATCGGGATCGGGACTGGGCTCTAGTGATCGGGATCGGGATCGGGATTGGCGTTTCTCAAAGTGCGGGATCGGGATCGGGATTTTGATTTTTGAATTTGCGGGATCGGGATTTTCGATTTTCGAAAAATCGGGACTGGAATCGAGGCCAGCTTGGCTGTATTTGCGTACAAGATCACATTATTGCTTACAAACATGGCCAGAACGTTTAAAACGAGCGCTTCGTATGACTAACAATCTTCAGAATAGCCAAAATAATCATATTTTGAACAAAATTAGCCAATTTCGTGTCTATTTTGGAGACGTGGGATCCCGTTTTCTGAAATTCCCAATCGGGATCGGGATCGGGATTGGCGTTTCTCAAAGCGCGGGATCGGGATTGCGATTTTTGAATTTGCGGGATCGGGATCGGGACTGGGAAAATGGGTCGGGACCCCGTTTCGGGATCCCGTTTTCGGGATCCCGCACGAACTCTACTATCCATTGTCTCACATGTGACAATTGTCCCATAAGTCCACCCATTGTCTCACATGTGACAATGACCCTAGATGTCCACCCATTGTCTCAAATGAAAAAATGGTCCCAGATGTCCACCCATGGTCTCAAATGTGACACTGGCCCCCAGACCATTGTCTCACCTGTGTGTGACAATGGCCCCAGATGTCCACCCATTGTTTCAAATGTGACAATGGCCCCAGATGTCCACCCATTGTTTCAAATGTGGCAATGGACCCAGATGTCCACATATTGTCTCACATGTGACAATGGTCCCAGATGTCCACCCAACACATGTGACAATGGCCTCAGATGTCTATCCATTGTCTCATGTGACAATGGTCCCAGATGTCCACCATTGTCTCACATGGGACGACGGTCCAACGATATAGTCTAGATTCCAGCTACCAACAACAACTAAATCCCACCTTGATCAGCCGAATGTGAGACAGCCTCCGCTCAAGCTTGCCCACGTACTGAGCCAGTTCCAGTGCTTCTTCCCAGTAGCCGGCTCGCACGCAAGTGTCCATCACCTGCAGATGCAAGACACTGACAATTCATTGTACCACTGACAAGCCACTGAAGCGCGACCAGTGGCGCACTTGTGGGATCTCCATGATCTCCAGCAGCTGGGCGTGCTTCCCCAGGGTCTTGGTGTTGCGCTCGCGACTCTGCGACACTTTCTGCACCTCCTGCAGGAACTTCTTGCACTCGGAGTTGAGCTCGGGCAATCGACTCACCACCTGCCCCAGCTGGTTGTCGATCAGGGTGAACTGCAAGAGGATGATTGGTCGAAAACAGACAAATCAAAGTATGCTAGGCGCCAATCGGTGCAAACATCGTCCACGATTAGGACACCCAAAAATCTTAGATGTAGCCACTTCAGCATTGAATAACGCTATCTAGTCGCAGGTGCGCAGCGCTTCATTTCAAATACCAAAACAAAATTCAAGTCACCAACATCCTCATAGATTTCCTTGGAGCAGTTGGCCGCTTGAATGAAGGTCTTGTAATTCGAAAATGCCAAACTCTCGCTGTCCTCCTGCAGGTGGCTCTTCTCCTCCTTCAGGCGACTCGGTTCCGAAGCTATGAAAGGTACATATGTTTCATCTGAGATTACGGTTACTATAACCACAGTAGTCTAGTCTTCACCGATTTTGTCGGCGCTCAAGGTGCCGAGCTCCTGCATGTAGAACACGGTGTCGGGATCCGAGGCCTTCGCTTCTGAGATGGATGATCGACAACGGTTTGTACCCAACAGTTTTCGGTGCAAATCGGACAAACAGAATCTCGCCTGCATCGCCGCCGAACAGACGTCGTATAGACCAGTCAGCAAACTCGGCCATGTCTCACGATATATGCTCAGCCCCCACCAGGTAACAGAAGTGTATAATGTCTTCTGTAAACAGACCTTTAAAGAGGACTTCTTCCTCGAGGATTCAACCGAATCCGTCGGCGGCCACGTCGCCGCCGGCCGATGGATCTACGCGCAATCAACCGCTACGGTAGAAGCAGTAGTTCGTTCTGCACAGTTTCGATTTAGAAACACACCGGCTCTTTACTAGTGCCCACACGACCTTACGTCAGATACGGTACACCGGTCCAATCGGAACGCACAGGTTCCATCTACCCCTTTCACTTCTTCTTATCCTTCTTCGCTCTGCTCTCTTCCATCTTTCTCAGGTCCTCCTTCAGTTTGAGCTTCAGTCTCTCCTTCCTGTCCTCTTGCTTCTCCTTCGGCTTTCTCCCAGCGGCACTGTCACCAGTCGCCGTCAATCGCTCCCTCAGTCTCTGTTTGGCTTCATTCTTGGCCGCCTCGCCGCAGCCGTGAAGTTCCGCCTGGGAGTGGGCTACGCAGAAGGGTCTGCAGCAAAAGCGACACTCCACTTTGATGACTCTGATCGAGGTCTTGCAAAAGGGGTGAGGACAGAGGCCGCTCGAGGCGATGGAGGACTCCAGTAGAGCTGCCTCCTCTTGCTCCTTCAGATGCGCTTCTGGTTCGCCACCTGCGGAGACTGCTGCCGATGAGTTCTTGGGCTTGCGCGGTTTCTTCGGTCTGGACTTCTGACTTGTCGTCGCTTCCGAAACTGCGGTTTCCACTCTACCAGTCAATTCATCTGGTGTGGCCTTGTCGTTCTCAGTTTGACGCTCTTCATCCAAGTCCAAGTCGTCCAGACACGTTTCCAGTGGTTTCTCCAGCACCAAGTGACGTTCAGCGCCCTGGCCAATGCTGTAGTGCTTCAGGCCAGCTTCTTCGGCGATTTCGTGCAAGCGCCACCTCTGGACGGCCGTCAGCGTTGCAGCACAGTGCATCACAGCCTCAGCTTCGTCGTTCATGAAGTCTTCGACCATGGAACGCAATGGGCACTCGTTGCTATAGTCGTCAGACGATGCAGGTGCGAGACCAGAGGATTGCATCGCAGAGGCTGGATCAGATGATGCCAGTTCCGACTTTTGTCGTCTCTGCGCCTTCTGTGATGTTGATGTTGAAGTCGGCCGTAGTTGTGGCGACGCCGTAGCAGCAGCAGGTGCGCTCGTCTCCAGAAGCACGTTCTCCAAAGCGACTTCGAGCGGCAGCTCCTCCAGTCTCTCTGAAGCGGCGCAGTTCTCACTTCGCAAAAGCAACGAGTCTGCCAATGCTGCATCTCAGATGTGCATGTGACCAAGCCGGTTACCCACCAGAGTATTCAATGGCCGAGTGGGTCACTCCATGTTTCTCCAAGTGGTCAACCAGCGATTTGAGCACTGGGTCAGCAGTTATGGTGGACGAATCACCAATCACTGCCAGATGTCGGCGCGCTCGCGTCACGGCCACGTTCATTCGGCGATGATCGCTCAGGAACCCAATGTTGCCTGAAGGCAGTTGGATTGGAATTTCATTGGTAACATGAAGAGAGTCACACTCCACACAAGCCTCTGAAACCTTTCTGATTGCTGCGTACAAGCGACAACACCACTGCCTCGTTCTCCTGCCCTTGATAGCCGTCCACGGTTCTGACAGAGATTCCAGGAAAGGCGGAAGGCAGGTGGCGACGCAGAAGTTGCACCTGCAACGAGCTCAGTGGTCTGATGCAGGCTAGACAATGGGTGAGTCGAATGACAGCCCACTTGCAGGTTGTATGGCGTGACCACTGAAACGGAACTGGCCGGCACTCCAGCTTGAATGAGGCTCTCAACGTGCAGATAGACCAGCCTCACTTCACCTGAAGGGTGCAAAGACTGCAAAGGTTTTGAACCAACACTACAAAGCAAATTATACTAAGCTCTTCCCACCCAGATTCGCCTTGGACTGATCATCTGAGACTGCCAGCTCCTCCATGCCATCACAGTCGTCCGTGTCTATGAAAAGCAGGGGGCCAAACGTTGGTTCGTCGTCGTCATCGCAGAGCTCGAATTCGTCAATTTCACTGCAAAAGTGACCCCCAATTATGTGTCCCATGATAAGACGGTGCCAAACTCAGCCAAACCTGAGCTTGTGATCCCGAACGGAAAGATCGGCGCTGAGTTTGCCAGCATAGAACTGTCGACTGGACCAGTCCATTATCACTTGGTTCATACGATACTGGACATTGAGCAGTCGGAAGATCTCTGCTTCGAAAAACTTGAATTCATCTGCCAGACGTTGCATCAGCGTCCTCGAGAAGCCCTCCTTGCCCGCTCTGTGGCAAGACAACAGCCATTGCAAACAGATTCATAGCTGTAGCGATTGGTATTCAATCGTCAACTGGGCGCACTTGTCAGAGAGGATGGTGGGCGGTAGTTGGCAATGGTCTCCGGCCAGAATGCAGCGCTTCCCTTGTAGCAGGGCGATCCAGCAACTGAGCTCGGTCGACTGGGCACACTCGTCGATAACGACGACGTCGAAGCCTGAGAATATCCATGACATTTTGATGAGGCAGTGAAACTAACTACAGTGGACTGGTATCGTACCTCGCTTCTCCAAGCAGCCCAGAGGTCCATCCGACGGCCCAGCGGATGACAGAGTTGAGCAGACGACGTCAGCGCCTTCCAGAAGCTGTTGACTCAGCTTCCTCTCCCGACTCCAGAGGTCCTGTCGCAAGCTCTTCGCTTCGCGCCAGCGCGGCCTTCCCGCTTGAGAAGAAGCAACGAGATCCTTCTGAAACCAATGAAGCGTCCCAGAGATCCGGGGGGTAAGCAAACCCAATCCAAATTCATTACCAATTCTCTCCTCATGTCCTCGAGTAGGTCCCTGTCGTCGGACCTCTGCACAAGTGCGTCGAGAGTGTGTTCCGCCAGTTTGGCGTGAGTCCTGGCCGGGTGGCCCAATCGCACAGCCTTCAGCCGTTTCTCAGCCACAAGTCGCTCCAATACGTTGTCCACTGCTACGTTCGATCCAGCGCACACGAGCACCTGTTCGAGATGGTGGCATGTGC
Source organism: Linhomoeus sp. GSCO2_2 (assembly GCA_030248115.1). Classification (NCBI taxonomy): domain Eukaryota; kingdom Metazoa; phylum Nematoda; class Chromadorea; order Monhysterida; family Linhomoeidae; genus Linhomoeus; species Linhomoeus sp. GSCO2_2. Next base: position 17,820 of record JASAMZ010011811.1, read on the forward strand.
TGTGAAGTGTGACGATGCTTTCCATGTGGCGCGCCAATGATTGATGGTGCCACCTTGAGCTTCTTGGCCACCAGTTGGCGAACAATCTCGGCGACAACGCGAGTCTTGCCAGTGCCCGGCGGGCCATGGATCACAGAGACTAAGCGTCGTTCGTTCAGACTGAACTTGATGGCTTCCTTTTGGCTGTCGTTCAGATGGGAGTCGAGGAATGAGTCGTCCCCAAGTGTCAGAGGTTCTGCACAGAAGAACAGCCCTATTGTCACAACTGTGAAAATTCAAGCAGCAGCCGAATCACCTTCGGATGCAAAACCAAATGGGCATTTCCCAAACAACGTCTCCACCAGACGACGGCCATGGCAGTGCTCGTACCTTCTCAGAGATTCTAGACATCTGAAACAGAATGAGAGCTTTAGCATTCGTCTGAGTCAATTGCACTTGCACCCACTTGACTAATCGTTGGTGAGTGACGTAGTTGACAGCCAGTATCACAGAGAAGAGCTTCGAGTCCACGTCCAGTCCACCGAAACCGTCGTCCTCAGTGGAATCAGGCGCTGACACCACCACGTGAATGGAGCGCTCTGTCACTTTCGTGACGACGCCTTCGAAGAGCTTGTCGAGGTGCTTGCTCGCATAGGACACTGAGACGGCGTCTCCTGACAAGGGAAACGTGCAGGAGACCCTGCAGTGAAGCACTCCGACCAGAACGGGAGAAAGCAGACCGCCACTCACTTATCATGAGAAATAAGGCCGATTTTCGCACAAAGATTCTCCACAAATTTCGCCGGCTCGCGAGTTTCAGAGTACGCATATTCCCTCCACCTACAGGACCGGCGCGCAGCTGAACTCCACCGAAATCCTGTAGACCAGGCCGAATTGAGCTCAAAATGCGCCATTTCGCTTCGACGACCAGTAGCCGGCAGCTAATATTCGGGGCTGCGCCAAGCGCAGACTCGCCTTGCCATTTTCGACAGGATAATAGACAATTCATGCGCAATTGCTCACTTTATCACGCCGTCTTTTCACACTGCATTTCCTTCAATTGTGAAGTTTGATTGCGCGCGCAAATTTGAGTTACAACATAGTTTGAGGAGAGTACGGTAAAAGTTGCATTCAAATTTGAATGTCGGCAAAAGGAAAGTGTCTGTTTGAAGGCAAAGTCGACACAAATTGGAGAAACAAATAGTGAATTCGCGTTCCTCGCTGCGAAATACCCTAGAATCGACACTTCAACCGCACAATTACCACACTTTCAGTTTCGTCAACGTAGGGCTACGGTAGGTCGATTTTCAACAAAAACTCGCCAATCTTGATCCGAAACGCCAAAATAACGCCAGATTCGGCATCAGCGACCTCGAAAGCACCGGGATCGACTCCAACATTGATTTTGACCACCCGGGTGGAAATTCGAATTTTGGACGCGGCCGGGGTGCGGTAGCCGAAAAAATATTTTTGAAAATCGATTCCGGATCAGTTTTCGACGGGGAATCGCGTGGTGCAGTCCATTTGGCCATAAATCATCGCAATCGGGCGCTAAAACGGCCGAAAATCAAAAATTGGAATTTTCGACCCCCGACGGAGACCCGTTGGCACAGCAGAACTCAAGATTTCCGCGGCGGATTTCAGAGATTTTGGTCTTAAACGAAAGAGAACATGTTAATCTTGCCGATTTGAGATATCTGGCCCGATCCAACAACTCCCTGATTTACTACGATTTTTTAAAGGCAAATTTTTGTCAAAAAACCATTTTCGGCTACCGTAACCCGAGAACGCGTCGGCCGATTGGCTCGGGATTTTTTTTCCGCAAAAGCTCTCGTCGAGGGCTATAACATATCCAAAGGACATCGAAATCGGTCCATGATTCCAAAAAGTAGCCTTAGGGGAACACCCTCTCAGTAAGTAAATTTTCAAATTTTTGAATTTTTCTCAAAAATTTTCCACCACGCGAAAAAAACGAAGGCCCGAGCACCCCTAGTATCCCTCGAGAGCTATCGAATAAAAAAAACCCCGTCCAAATCGGGTGAACCACGCGCGAGAAATCTTGGGGCAAAAAAGTTAGTCGGTGTCAGCTCCACTATAGCACTCCGCCCCTTTTGGGGTCGGAGTGCTAAAAAGGAACAGTGTTATTGTTGACTTGACATGGCGTGCAACAAAAGTTCCACACCTGAAGAAAGCCTATGATCAGGCAAAATCGCCGGTTCGTTCCCATGGGAGCGTTTGCCAGAGACGAACTTGAGCCGCTTTCTTCTGCCGGACGCAGCGCCGATCTCGGACAGTCTCAGCTTCGTCAGGGCCAGTCCAACGGAGCACAGATCATGCAGACTATTGTACTCGAGCAGAATTCTATGAGCGAAAGTGGAACGATAGTCTCCACACTCATCCACATGAATCAATTATTGGGCAAATCATTACCTGTTTTGTTCCTCCTCTGCGCCCTTCTCAAGCTCCAGCAGGTGTTTAGAGGTGGCCAGGAAGTCGTCCAAAGCTGTGACGGTCGCCATCGTTCGGGAACAAATAGCCGCCTCTAAGATTGCGACCGGAAGGATCAGGATTCGAGTACCGGAAACGGCAATTGTAATCGTACTTTGCAGGAATGCGGTGCGGAAGTGGCGTCTCAGAGGATTCCCTAGAGCAGTGCCATAGTTGCGATTGGTCGCGAGGCTAGGGGGGGGGGGGGGGGGGGTTCAACCGAGATTTGGGGGGAGGGGGGTAACAAGAACAAGAATCCTGTTCTTGAAGCTCTCCAAAAAATAGCCAAAAAAGCCTAAAAATTACCATAAAGTCGCCAAAAACGCATATTTTTACTCAATTTCATAGGTGCAGGCGGGGGGGGGGGGGGGGGGGGGGGGGGGGGGGGGGAACCCCCCCCCCCCCCCCTGGCCATGGCCCTCAGGAAATTTTTCCGGAGACCCCCCCCCCCCCCCCCCTGGCATCCGAAATTCGGAAAAAAATCCGGAAATTTCGGAAATTTTCTTGTATTTTTGTTAGTTTTTGGTCCTATTTTGTCCAAATTTTCGCCTGCGGCGCTATATTTCGTCTATTTCTGCACAAATTAGCATGTTTTTGACCAAAATAAGGCGTTTTTAGGCACATTTTTTGCCATTCTAAATTGATTTTCCGGGTACCGGGACCCCCACCCCCCCCCCTCTCGAAAATTTTCCTTAAGAAGAACCCCCCCCCCCCCCCCCCCCCGGCCTCCGGGTGGCCTGCACCTGTGCTCAATTTTGAAGCAAATTGTACCAAAATGACTTAGAATTGGTCAAAAATAGCGCCGCAGGCGAAAATTTTTGCCAATTTTAGGTCGATTTTTGGGAAATTTCCTGATTTTTAGGGGGGGGGGGTGGTAGCTGGAATCTCGGCTAGGGGGGGGGGGGGGGGATTAACAAGAATCTCGTTCTTGTTGGCCGTTGGTAGGGGGGGAGTAACCCCCCCCCCCCCCTAACCCCCCCCCCCCCCCCCCCCAATCGAAACTATGAGCAGTGCGGGGAGTGTGAAAAGAACGAAGCACTGAAGATCTTTTCATATACTGGCTGACATCGACCGCAGTGAATTATGACGTTCTTTCATTTGGCCAACTGTCTTGCGCTGACATTCGGCCCCTACTTCATCGCCTACAAATACTCCGGCTTGTGAGTTCTCCGTCGTGCTATGACTTAAATCTATGTAATAGTAGTTAATCGTTTAATGTGAAGTGCAGTTATTGGCGCCTTACCTACATATATATGTACTGTCCTCTCTCTTCTTAGGGCCGAGTACAGCTCGCTATGGCGTCTGTTCCAAGCGGGGCTGGCCTATTTCGGCACGCAGCTGGCAAAGCTGCTAATAATGGCGACGTTTTTTCCGGCCGTGGAGCAAGAAGGCATCACCTTCGATCCGCTCGTTGTAAGCGGTCGCAGATGTGTGTGTCCCAGATGTTGTGTGACACTGACCCATTCAGGAAGCCATGAAATCGACAGTTGACATCATGGACTTGGCCGGCTTGTACCTGATCATGACCTATGGTCTCGTGGGGAAGGGAGAGGCCAAGTTCCTGGCCGCTGGCATAGGGTGGGTGCACTTCAGTTGCGTTTCAGATGGATTCAGTTGCTTCCATGCGCTACAGATGGGCTCTGGCGGACGCCGTGGCCAGCCGCGTGGTGCCCTTCTGGGTGGGCGCCAGGGGCTTCGGCTTCGACTGGAAGTACATCCAGATGGCCCTGGACTCGAATCTCAGCCTGGTCTGTGGTGTGACCACTGCAGCACATCTGACATTCATTGGCGGCACAATTCACCAAACTGCAGGTTCACTTCTGCGCCGTGGCCGCCCTGGTCTGGTGTTGGTTCCGCGTGGACATCCAGTGGCAGCTGAAGCAGCTCTCGGCCGCCTTCCTCCTTTACAGCACCTACAGGAACGTCCTCTTCGAGTAAGTGGAGGCGCCGGTTGTGGTGTCACGACGACTGACATATGCATGGGCGCATAGCATGCGATGTTGTGCTTGGCCTTTGTGGCGTCATCGATTTCTGAGCGACATCCACGCTGTGGAACCACTTGAAAAATGTGAAGCAACTGCTCAAGTGTTCCAGGTTCCTACTCCACGTAGTGGGCGTGCGCGGCTGGTCTCTGCTGATGGTGAAGGCCGTCTTCACCACCGTCTTGGGCCTCTGCTCCACCATCGTCTACTGCAGTCTACAGAGAACCGTCGGCTGACTGCCATGGTACTATAGTGCCATCTGTGACTAGCTCTTGATTCTTCTGTAGTGTGGTAGCGTAGTGCATTCACGATATGTTGGACAATTCGGCGATCACAGACTTCTGGTCTAGCTTCTCCATTGCCGGCCTGTGTTGCGTCTCTTTCACAATGTCGGCGCACTGAACAGAATCCGCGTCGCTGTCAATCTTCTGATAATGCACAATTTCAAACCTCTCTCACCAAGCTCTGGAACAGTGGCAAATGATCCCGTTCGTTGTACCTCTCGACGGAGTCTAGATTCTCGTACAGCTTCAACGTCAGCGTGTCGTAGTTCGACTTGACAACCTCGAGTACCTGACATTTTGAAGAATTCAAGTCGCTCGCCAGTACAGTAATCAAAATCGCGTCCCACTTGTAGCTCGGATCGATTGCCAGGTCCCAGAGCTTCAATTTTCCCTTTGAAGTGGGCTATTATGGCGCGTATGTTCACGAGCTGATTCAGAAGCTTTACGGCCGCAGCCTTGCGCGAAGATATGGTCGCTGCGTTGGCGTGCTCGGCCGCTGCAATGAGCGTGGTTCTTTTCTGACGCGCGTCGGCGAACGAAAGCACTTAAACCTACCCAAAGACTGCAGTCCTTCGAACACTTGGGCCTGCCTAATAATCTCGTAGTAAAGCTGATCGTAACTGGCGGGCGAAGGCAAGAACGTGTCGCCGAAGGTGATGAACAGGTTCAGGATGGTCAACACCTGAAAGAATAGTACGTACCCATTTGATAGTGCAAATGGAGAGGCTAAGCGCAACGCGTGTCACCCTGTAACAGAGAGCGAAGACGTCGCACTGCGAACTCAAATGGTCGTCGTTGCACGTCAGAAACTTGATCAGGCCGATGAGAGCTGAAATGGCGAGGGCGTCAGCGATTTAGTGCTCTGGATTCGGTTCCAAATTCTGAGACACTGGCGCAGCACCCGTCCAAAGTTCGCGCCAGCTGGTCGTCAGGCGGACCTGGCAGCGCTTCTGGTAGCAGAGGATCTTGTGAATGATACCCAGGATCATCCTGCGGGAAGGCTATGTGTCAGGAGCGTCACCTGTGAGCTGATGCAGACTACCACTCACTGGTACAGTTCCGCAGGGAAGGCCTTCATGAGATGGCTGATGAGGAACTCGACACACAGGTCCACGAGACTGACCGCCAGAGGGCGCAGCACCAGCTCCTTGTCGAAACAGCCCCTGCGATGGCGCATGGGCTGAAAATGGCTTCAGTTGATGTACATGGGCGCGACACAAAACTGAATCTCCGTCACGTGAAGACTCACGGCGCGATAGAGGGACACTCGACAGGACAGATTGACGTCGTGAATGTGACCGTTGGCGAACTGGTCCTGAACAGACCCCGTAACACATATTCAGATAGGCTGTGTGTGTCTGTGGTGCGTTCTCAACCCTCACCTCAACTATGCAAGTCAGGATGATGGCGCAAAGCTTGGCGGCGTTGCGCGACTTCTCGGCTGAAAGGCAACAACCCTTGACTGAATTCTGTCGTCAAAATGGCGCACTCAGCGTTCACTCACTCCTGGCATCTTGTAGCACAACTGAGCTGTAGGACAGGAAAGCGCCCAGCAGATTGGCTGCAGTCACATCGGCGCAGGCAGACTCCGTTGGCGAAGGATTCGCGAACAATGCCACTGGAGGCTGCAATGCGGTCAAAGTTTAGAGTTAACCATTTATGCTATTCTGAACCAAGAAAGAGAAACCGAAAGCCACTACGCGCACCCTGACGAGACTAGCAATGAAATTCCTGTTGAGATGGAGGGCTTCGTACATCGCCAGCAGGAGTGAGTTGTCTGTTCTGCAATGGTCACATCTGAGCTCTGAGACACATCTATAATGAAACACCACTATTTCCAGTGACAAAACCACTGCAACCTGATGGAGTCCAGTTGAGAGTGGTCGGCCACCAGCATTCCGCCCACCTGCATACAGCAATGTCGCTGACCACCCATCTGACATCTGCAGCCACAGATGTGAGACGCCATGAGCACTCACCAGACTCGTGAAGCCCGCCAACACGCCAGTGGGCTGAGCGGCCGCCAACTTGCCCTGGAACCTGCCGATGTGACGACAGAAGCGCGAGGATATGAGCTCGCTGTAGCGCTAGAACAGAATCAGTGTCCAGTCAGTGACTACTGTAGCTCGCTCATCGTACACATACAGTCCATTACGACGCACATTCAAGACGAGCTCGTCGTCCAACAGAGACAATCGAACGATGTAAGGGTTCGCTGCGTCGGCGGAACCCTTCCGATAGTTGGTCAGCAGAGCAAGCAACAGCAGAGCGGAGACGCCAGACTTCGCCGATGTACTCGGCTTGCGTAACACCTGGCAACCGTGTGAATGGTTTGTGGTAGATAGTTGCGGTACAAGTTGTTGTGAGCTGACACACCTGAGTCAGACCATCGAATACTGAGTTGTCGTCGCTACACAGCTGCGCCAGAAACAGGTTGCGATTCAAATCCTGGGAACACTGAAAGCAAATAAATACCGGTTGGTGATTTGGCGACTCATAACAAACAAACGCCACCTTACCGTGACGAGCGTAGAAAGAAGTGACAGTGACGCTTTCTTCAGCGACACGCCAAAGACTTCACTGAGAAGAAGACGATTCAGGCGGCTAATCAGAATCTACAGAAAGATTGAAAAGATTTCACAAACTACCAAATTTCAGTTTAACTTTCGGACCTCCAATTGTGCAACTGTCCGCTCCTGAGATCCAAAGAGTGCTTGCGTGGGTTCCACACCCAGTAACGACAGACCGCGCACGAGACCGTTTAGAGTCTGAAAAATCAACACTTTGCAATGAATCATTTGCAGTGGCATGGAAATCGCAAAACGGCATCTTGCCTGTAGCGCGTTGAGGGCACGCAAGCCGGCGGGGTCCTGCTTCGTGTAGCTGACAGCCAGGTCGCCCACTCGACTCAGAAGTGTCTGAAACGGCACTCAGTTATGACATGACCACGATACTGTAGACTATGTAACGAAAAACTCGAGTACATTTCGTTCAACGGAGCCCGTTGTTGCAATCTCATTGGCGACACGCTCGGGATCTGCCCACAGAAGAAAGAATTCGTCCCAGAATTCATCCTTTCCCTGCGAAGGGTCCACGCCCTGCAAAACAGACGTCAATAGGGTAAACTCCATCTCGGACCGCAAATTAGGTATACAGATAAAATGCACCTTTGCAAATATTTGTTCGTAGAAGACATCGATTTTCTTCGCGGGCTTATGCGTTGTCCTGTTACTTTGTCCCTGTGTCATGGCGCCACACCGTACGCAGTCGTTTTCAAGAGTGTGAAAAATTCGGAACTGCCAGCGGATCCAACCGCAAAAGTCCCAGAGTTCCGACTTCCGGATGTCCGGTCTGTCCGGAATCCACTTGGCAGACTATGTGTTCCTACACTCTGCGGATACGGTAAGTGAAATTCTGAGAGTGGTTGGCCGAAATACTAGGTATCCACAATGGTAATGACTGCCAATTTGAAAACGTCTGTCGTAACTTATAGATGATGTTTATGTACATCCGTCTCTCCGCCTCAGAGTAATTGAGTTATGCATTGTGGCACTTGCACCGAATTGCAGGTCGCGTTTTAGTTGCAGTGAAGCGGGGAAAATGATTGGCCACAGATAAACGGGCACTCCTCACAGAAGAATGGATACTATCACAGAGATATGGTCACATTTACAGAGGAATGGGCACTATCACAGAAAATTGGTCACTTCCACAGAAGAATGGGTACTATCACAGAAAATTGGTCACATTCACAGAAGAATGGGCATTTTCACAGATAATCGGTTACCGGCGTAGAAGGATAACTACGATGGGGAAACGGTACGATGGAAGAGTAACAGTGATGGATAACGATTGTTCCATTCACTCAGAATAATGTGTCGATTTGGCACTGAACAGAATGTGTCAACTTCAGCTTAAACTATATCCAGTGTATCTGTCAGTCACAGGCGATTGCCATCTAGACGGCAATCGCCTAATGCCTCAGGCGAAGGCCGTCCGTATATTCTCCATGATATTTCTTGGCACAGTGTATATTCCTTCCAGTTCAGGCTATGCTTAGGCTCGCCCTGCGCCCACAGTGCACAAGAGTCAGTCGGCGTCGCAGTCTGGCGGGTCGAAGCTTAGGCTTAACGCGACCGGTGACCGACTTCAGGGCGCGCGGAGCGCGCCCTGAAGTTGGTGGTCGCGCTAAGCCTCAGCTGAGACCCGACAGGCGCGACGCCGACCGAGTTTTAGTGCAAACTTTTAGTGGAATGAACACTCCTCCATCGAATTCACCTCCTGCTCAGGCCGGCTGTGCCCCGCCGACCAGAGATTGCGCGGCTTGGAGGGGGTGCCGTTATGGTAGAGTATCAGTAGGCCGAGCGGGATCCTTAGGTCGTCTTTTCATGCTTGCTAACCAAGACAGGTATCCGAGAACATTACCTTACATGCATTATGGACGTACGGCGCACACATGCACGCATGCACCTATGGCACGCACGCGCGCACGCACGCGCCCACCCACGCACACACTGACGGACGCACGGGCGCAGTCACGCACGCACAATGCCCCCCCCTCGAGATATTCTTGGTTTTCTGCGAAAGTGACCGATTTTCTGTGAAAGTGACCGATTTTCTGTGAAAGTGACCGATTTTCTGTGAAAGTGACCATTTATCTGCTGAAGTGACCATTTCTCTGCGGAAGTGACCATTGTTCTGTGAAAGTGATCAATCTTCTGTGCGAGTGTCCTTTCTTCTGTGACAAAGACCCGTTTATCTGTGATGAGTGACTCCACCCCAGTGAAGCCAAGGCACGCACGACAACAACGATCGCCCCGTCCCATAACCCGAGCTGGTGATCCCTATTTGCCCCTTTAGAAGGCTCAGTCCAGTTCGAGCATCTCGAGACACACGTCACAGAACCATGCAAGGTCGGATCGATAAACCCCGTGCATTTGGATCCAATCAAATGAGGTTTTCGTGGGCCAATTCCTCTGGGAGACGACCGGCGCGGCTCCTGGTGACGCTGTCTTGGTATCGCCATGGTGTCGCCGCGCGCCGTCGACCGGCCGCTGCGCGCCTTCCACAGCTTTAGAGTGCTGGTCTAGTTGGTGAACGGAGAGAAGTAATCGATAGACAATCGGATACTGTAGTTCTAGCTCAGAATACCAGAAGTGAAAAGAAAACTGAGTCGGTCGAAGAAATCCATCTGGCTAGTCGAGAAGGAAATGCTTGGTGTTCTGGGGTGAAAACGAGAAGTGAGAAATGGAGCGTTTCAAGTGCCACAGATTGTGGCTCTCGTCCTCTTCTTCATCTTGAAAGCAACGGTCGGAGCGGCGGCTGACGGTGGGCCACTGGCACTAACCCTTGTGTCACCACTCACCACTTGTACACATTATGTACCTACATGCGCGCGCTTCTGCTGTGCTTATATGTACTTGTCCAGACTTAGCGCTTGCTTCGCGCCTGTCCAAAGTCGATATTTCATTTCCGTACTTAGCCCATTGTGGGTTTTGATGATTTACTGTATCTTGTCTCGGGTTTGCGACTTGCGTGGCGCGTTGTGACCTGGCTTCACTGTTGTCGCTGTGTTCAGCCGAATACCACCAATCGTGCGCCACCGACATCTGCAACCCGGCGAAATCGTATGTTTGCTCGGCCAACCTGTGCGAGTGCGCCAACAACTACATGTACAACTCGGCCGTAGACAACTGTCAGCCTTCCTGTCCCGCCGAAAAACCCATGGCCCCAGACCCTTCAGGACACCCCCCCCACCCCGCATTCCCTGCAATGGGACCGGCCCGTATCAGGTCAGTCGCATGTGTTCACTGGGGGTACCTGGGCTACCAACACCGACTGCGCC
>JASAMZ010011814.1:0-15832 GCA_030248115.1 Linhomoeus sp. GSCO2_2
AGTAGGCTGTCCAATTGTTTGCTGATGTCGTAGGTGACGGTGCCTCTCATGGGGACGATGATCCGCAGTGGCCTGCCATCCTTATGGATCTTAGGGAGGCCATAAGGATGACTGACCACTGAGGCTTCAGCTGAGCCCAAGAGGTCCTCACCTGACAGTCCAACTTCAGCGATGAAGGGTGCCATCTTGGTTCTGGCACGGGAAACTGGATTGGCGTTTCTGGGGAGCTTCTTGTAGAGCTTGTTGTCGCCCAGCTGATCCATCATTTTGGCAACGTATTCTTCTCTTTTGACAACTACAGTCTTGGCGCCTTTGTCAGCAGGGAGAAGAATGGCATTGCTGGCTTGCAGTTTGCGCCTAAGGCTGCCAATAGCCTTCAGGTGCACAGGTGATAGGTTTCTGCCAGTTCTGGGATGGGCGTGGACCAGGCGTGCCAAAGCCGCGGCTAGGGCAGTGCCTTTATTGGGAAGCTTCCGTAGGCCATAGTGCAAACCAGCCACTATATCAGTCACTGGTAGCTTCTCAGGCATTACAGCGAACTTAGGCCCCAAAGCTAAGACGTCTCTTTCCGTCTCGCTGAAGTCGATGTCAGTAGTGTTCACTATGACCGAGTCCCTGAAGGATGTACTCGGCCACAGCGTCCTCCTGGCCCTTGTTGCTGCGTCGTCTTCCAGTCGCTGGAACTTCTGTCGTTTCAGCGACTGCTCGCTGGTGAACTGGCGATTGTAGAGGCTGGAGAACAGCTGGTCAATCAGCACTGCATGTTCAGTCGTCACTGTGGAGGCGATCTGCTGCCAGCGCTGCTTGACGCGTCGTTCGAAGCATCGAATTCTGGCAAAGAGATCGTCCACAGTTCTACCCATCAGCAAGTGTGATGTGCGCTCCAGAATTCTGCCACAGCGTGGGGCGAATCTGTTGACAATCCGGAATCCCTTGGGTATTAGCTGGAGTCTCTTGCAGTCGAGTAAGAATCTGACGCTTGTTCTCCACCTGGCCAGCTTTACAATGTCGCTATTCTGGGCGTTAATCCACTGTGGCAGCCTGACGCCATACTGCCGACTCAGCATTTGCTTCAGACTCAAGTGCCGTCCGTTGTAATTAACATCGCGATCCATGGCTGCAGGCACTGGTAGAAATAGTTTCAGGCGACGTTTCGCCTGCCTAACGGCAGGCTTCTTCAGGCCAGTACCCTAAACAGAGGCACAGTAACAGCTGTAGACGGAGGTAACGGTCGCGCCAAATCACTCGCGGATGTACTTGCAGAGAGACAACAGTGAATCGCTTATGTTAGCCGTGTATTCCATGGTATTACAGGCCCTAGGCTGCGCTGATATGTGCATAGTCTCCTTAACTAGGCGCCGACGGTCATTTCTTTCCCTGTCAATCACTTCCATACGCGCGACGTCAAACGAGTGGCCATTAGTCACGCAGTGATTGACCAGCGCCGTATGATTGGCGCCCGATTTCTGTTTGGCGATGGCTTTGGAATGTTCGTCGCCACGCGTAGACAGCGTCCGCTTCGTCTGGCCCACGTAGACTGTGTCGCAGTCGCTGCAGGGCGCCTTGTAGACGACGCAGCGCTGTTGGAGCTTATCCCTCTTTGACCAGTCCAGTTTCTTGTAGATGGCAGAGCCGATAGTGCCCAGAGCTTTGAAGTAAACTCTGAGGCCGTTCTCACGATAGAGGGCAGCCAGCTTGTATGACAGACGACCCACGAAAGGTAGAACAACAGTACCGACTGGGGCGGGACGTTGCCACACTGGACCAGCCCTGGGCTGGAGCAGATGACGTTGCAGGGTGTTGTTCCCATAGCCGTTGTCCTTCAGCACAGAGTTCAAGTGCCGGATTTCAGTGTCGAGAGCAGCGGGTGTAGAACAGTACCTCTGGGCGCGTAGTCGCAGGGCCCGCACGCTGCCAACAGTCACAGCATCAGGCACAGCTGAAGCAGGGTGACAATAGCGGTTGCTGTGCGTCGGTTTCCGGTAAACAGCGATTTCCAGGTCGTTATCGGTGCGCTTGAGTTCCAAGTCCAGGAAGGGCAGCTTGCCGTGTTGCTCCACCTCCGCAGTGAATTTCAGGGATTCGACTGGGGAAGCAGAGCACATGTGGTGGTAGAAACGGCTGAAGGCCTCCTCAGTGTCGCAGATGACAAGGCAGTCGTCCACGTAACGCCCATAGAAGGTGGGGGTGCAGTCTGCTGGGCAACAATCCAGCATGGACGTCTCAGCGAGGTGCATGAAGAGTTCGGCCAAAGCCACACTGGCAGGCGAGCCCATGGGAACTCCTCGCAGTTGGTGGAAAGCCTGCTCGTTGAACCGAAAGAAGGTTGATTCACACAGCCCTTTGACGATGTGGGCGACGTTGATTGGCGAGAGACCACCGAGGGGGTGGTCGCCTCGCTGCCACAGTGCTCTCCGCTCCATCAGGAAAGTCGGCAGACGATTCAGCAGGTACGGCACATCAACATTGGGAAAGAGTGCAGTGACGTCCAGTGATGCAAGAAATTTCCTATGGACGCCACTGCACTCCTTCAGCTGCGTCAGCAGGTGATCCGCCGACTTGATACGGTGCTCCAAGGAATCAACGACTGGTCTCAGTAGGCTGTCCAATTGTTTGCTGATGTCGTAGGTGACGGTGCCTCTCATGGGGACGATGATCCGCAGTGGCCTGCCATCCTTATGGATCTTAGGGAGGCCATAAGGATGACTGACCACTGAGGCTTCAGCTGAGCCCAAGAGGTCCTCACCTGACAGTCCAACTTCAGCGATGAAGGGTGCCATCTTGGTTCTGGCACGGGAAACTGGATTGGCGTTTCTGGGGAGCTTCTTGTAGAGCTTGTTGTCGCCCAGCTGATCCATCATTTTGGCAACGTATTCTTCTCTTTTGACAACTACAGAAACGCCAATCCAGTTTCCCGTGCCAGAACCAAGATGGCACCCTTCATCGCTGAAGTTGGACTGTCAGGTGAGGACCTCTTGGGCTCAGCTGAAGCCTCAGTGGTCAGTCATCCTTATGGCCTCCCTAAGATCCATAAGGATGGCAGGCCACTGCGGATCATCGTCCCCATGAGAGGCACCGTCACCTACGACATCAGCAAACAATTGGACAGCCTACTGAGACCAGTCGTTGATTCCTTGGAGCACCGTATCAAGTCGGCGGATCACCTGCTGACGCAGCTGAAGGAGTGCAGTGGCGTCCATAGGAAATTTCTTGCATCACTGGACATCACTGCACTCTTTCCCAATGTTGATGTGCCGTACCTGCTGAATCGTCTGCCGACTTTCCTGATGGAGCGGAGAGCACTGTGGCAGCGAGGCGACCACCCCCTCGGTGGTCTCTCGCCAATCAACGTCGCCCACATCGTCAAAGGGCTGTGTGAATCAACCTTCTTTCGGTTCAACGAGCAGGCTTTCCACCAACTGCGAGGAGTTCCCATGGGCTCGCCTGCCAGTGTGGCTTTGGCCGAACTCTTCATGCACCTCGCTGAGACGTCCATGCTGGATTGTTGCCCAGCAGACTGCACCCCCACCTTCTATGGGCGTTACGTGGACGACTGCCTTGTCATCTGCGACACTGAGGAGGCCTTCAGCCGTTTCTACCACCACATGTGCTCTGCTTCCCCAGTCGAATCCCTGAAATTCACTGCGGAGGTGGAGCAACACGGCAAGCTGCCCTTCCTGGACTTGGAACTCAAGCGCACCGATAACGACCTGGAAATCGCTGTTTACCGGAAACCGACGCACAGCAACCGCTATTGTCACCCTGCTTCAGCTGTGCCTGATGCTGTGACTGTTGGCAGCGTGCGGGCCCTGCGACTACGCGCCCAGAGGTACTGTTCTACACCCGCTGCTCTCGACACTGAAATCCGGCACTTGAACTCTGTGCTGAAGGACAACGGCTATGGGAACAACACCCTGCAACGTCATCTGCTCCAGCCCAGGGCTGGTCCAGTGTGGCAACGTCCCGCCCCAGTCGGTACTGTTGTTCTACCTTTCGTGGGTCGTCTGTCATACAAGCTGGCTGCCCTCTGTCGTGAGAACGGCCTCAGAGTTTACTTCAAAGCTCTGGGCACTATCGGCTCTGCCATCTACAAGAAACTGGACTGGTCAAAGAGGGATAAGCTCCAACAGCGCTGCGTCGTCTACAAGGCGCCCTGCAGCGACTGCGACACAGTCTACGTGGGCCAGACGAAGCGGACGCTGTCTACGCGTGGCGACGAACATTCCAAAGCCATCGCCAAACAGAAATCGGGCGCCAATCATACGGCGCTGGTCAATCACTGCGTGACTAATGGCCACTCGTTTGACGTCGCGCGTATGGAAGTGATTGACAGGGAAAGAAATGACCGTCGGCGCCTAGTTAAGGAGACTATGCACATATCAGCGCAGCCTAGGGCCTGTACTACCATGGAATACACGGCTAACATAAGCGATTCACTGTTGTCTCTCTGCAAGTACATCCGCGAGTGATTTGGCGCGACCGTTACCTCCGTCTACAGCTGTTACTGTGCCTCTGTTTAGGGTACTGGCCTGAAGAAGCCTGCCGTTAGGCAGGCGAAACGTCGCCTGAAACTATTTCTACCAGTGCCTGCAGCCATGGATCGCGATGTTAATTAACAGCACAGTTTCTACACTCACTAATGATCCCAACATTTACTGGGTGTCTCAGGGCTGTATTGTACCTGGCAAATTCACACAGATCCAAATGGGTTTCTTGACCTGAATATATGAGTTGACTTCACCAACATCATGCCAGGATAAACAAAATATGATGACAGCTCAACTGTGTATCCAAAAAAGTGCAGTCATTGTTTTGGTAGCCATTTCTGCATACATACATGCACTTCTATCACAGTAGTAAATTCACAGTTTCTACACCCACTAATGATCCCGACATTCACTGGGTGTCTCAGAGTTGTATTGTACCTGGCAAATTCACACAGGTCCAAATGGGTTTTCTGATCCAAATATAGGACAATTGACTTCACCAACATCATGCAGGGCTGAACAAAATATGGTGACAGCTCAACTGTGCATCCACAAAAGCGCAGTCATTGCTTGTTAGTCATTTCCACATGCATACATGCCTTATGTCACAGTAATAACAGCACAGTTTTTACACCCACTAATGATCTTGACATTTACTGGGTGTCTCAGAGCTGTGTTGTACCTGGCAAATTTACACAGATCCAAATGGGTTTCTTGATCTGATTATATGACAATTGACTTCACCAACATCATGCAGGGATGAACAAAATATGATGACAGCTCAACTGTGCATCCGTGCATCCAGAAAAATGCAGTCATTGCTTGGTAGCCATTTCTGCATACATACATGCACTTTTGTCACAGTAATAAATTCACAGTTTCTACAGCCACTATTGATCCCAACATGTATGCATGTGTCCCAGCATGTGGGCACTGTCAAGCGCCTTTCCCATCATGTTGGCTCTGGGGCATGGGTGTCCCAACCAGAGGTCTTGGGTTGGCGGTGCCTGTCTCATGGGGCTGGCCTTGGGGAATGAGTGTCCCATTGGGTGGGTGTTCCATTGGGTGGGCAGCTAACCCATCAGTCCAGCAAATTGGGCCCCGGTGTCCGATCGGTCTGTGTTGGTGGGCAGGACAGGAGGCGGGACCCATCCCAAAACCGACCAAAGCTGCCTTCTATTGCATGCTCCGAAACAAACACATATTATGCAAGCTTAATTAATGATCAATCCGTGCCCGTAAATGGGTGTATGTACAGAAAACACTGAAGGCATAGTAACCTCGTGCTGGAGTGGGAAACCCAGTGATAACTGTCACCACAGAGGAATGTCACCGCCGCTACTAGTGTGACAATCTCCTGAGACTAGATGGTCAGTTCAAAGGATTGAACCTTGAGTTTCATATCTGTTGACTAACAACAACAAAGAAGACTGATCCACTCACCCTATCCTCACCATTCCTGCGGAGGGTGTTGGCAGCCATTTTTTGAGACCACCAGCTGCGGCTGGTAAGATCGTTGTATGTGCACGTGGCCATTCCGATACAGATCATAGCCGTATAGTCCAAATGGATAGGTATCGAAGCAGTGTCCAAATGCAGTTGGCTGTTAGAATGGATACGGTGTCCGAATGCGGTTTGCATGATGCGAGAATGACATGAGTGCTTATCTGCCATGTTGGGCCAATACATCAGGTATCTGTGGATAGGATTTTCGATATTGACATGCAAACACTGCAGCAGCAATCAATGCGATGAAGACAACAGACAATCTGGCGGCTCAACACTGAAGCGCGAAGATTACAGTTTCATGTTGTGAACAGTGGTTTGTACATAGAATAATGACAAGTAGTCAATCGATTATGGATGTGCACATCATTACGAAAAGAAGTGTAGGTTTTACATGTAATTTGGGGTGTGACATTTCAACATCGACCAAACGCGTTTGCGCACCCAGACCTAGGGTCATACGTGTAGCCGGGGGGGGGGGGCATGGGGGGGGGGTAAGCCCCCCCCCCCCTAGCCGGAGGTGTACCCCCCCCATACCCCCCCCAGGTACCCCCCTCCCGCCTTCCCCAAACGACCCCCCCCCCCCGAGAATTTCAAAAATTTTCGCCGGCGGCGCTAAAAAATGGCAAAAATTTCGCCTGCGGCGCTTGAAAATAGCAAAATTTTCGCCTGCGGCGCTATATTTTGGACGTTTTTGACCAAAATTAAGCGATTTTTGGCACTTTTTGGCCTATTTTTGCAAATTTTTCTTATTTTTTGGTACTTTTTTGGCAAAATTTTTAGGTCATCTGACCCCCCCTCCAGGGGCCTCAGACCCCCCCCCCCCCCCCAGAGGGGTCCTAGACCCCCCCCGACCCCCCCCCCCCCCCCTCCCCGGTTGGCGGCTACACGTATGCCTAGGGTGACAGACGTCTGTCAGGGGAGGCGGTGGGGTGACAGACGTCTGCCATCTCCAATGGGTTACCTTCAACCAGCCACTTTTTTATGCCGAAATTCAAATATGAATGAAAGTTTTACCGTACGCATTTCTAACCATAGTTTAGCCTAAGTTTGCGCGCGCAATTTAAACTTTCGAATTGAAGGACACATAGTGTGGAATGGAAACTAGAAAGACGGAGACGGCGAGGTGGAATGAGCATTTGCACATGAATTGTCAATTCTTCCCGTTCGCGACGGGAAGGCGAGTCTGCGATCGGCGAAATTCCGTCTCTTGGCATCCGCGCAGGCGCATTACTGGTTGAATCGAAGTGGAAGTTGCGTCTTAGACTCGTTTCGGCCTGACCTATATGATTCCAGTGGCATTCTACGGCGTTCCGGCATTAGTGGCACAGGGGATTGAAATTTCGCGAAATCTGAGGCTCGCGCGCCGGCGGAATTTGCGTTGAATCTTTGCCAAAGGTTGAAGTCGGGCTTGCTTCGTCGTATAATGTCTGCTTTCTCCCGTTCGGGTCGGAGTGTTCGATGCAGGGGCTCGTGCACGTTCATCTTGTTTGAGAGAGTCATGAAGGCAAACTTCGCCAATCGCAACGCGACCAATCGTCGACAATTCGGCGTTCGCTCGTTGACGCGACGAATTCGCCAGCAAGTTGTTGTTACGGTGCAATCTTACGGCGCAATCTAACCGTTCAGCTACACTTTCCATCGTCTGCCGCGCGCGCTGTATCGCAGCAATGTGACAAAAAAATTTGCGCTTAGTCATGTGCATATGCACCTGAAACATGCACACAAAAATTTCAGCTAGGTGCACCTAAACCTAAATTTATAGGCAAAATTTCAATCCAGTACACTCTTGTGCGAAAACTTTTCGCTTGCGACGCCAATTTTCGCTACCTTGACTACATTTTGCTGTCAGGGATGGACTGTTTTGCCTGCGGTGTTGTTAAACAATGGAAAATATTACTTTTGTGTACGCACAAAGACCATGTCTAACTCTAAACACGCAAAACGGCTCCAACTCGGCCGTCTAACCTAACGTCGTAGAGCGACAGTCGACACGTCATTTGAAAGGTCTCGACGTGCTCATCAATGCGATAGCACAAACTCTTTCAGTTGCTGAAACACACACCGTGAAAATGGATTCGTGACTTACTTCGAACTACCTACATTGAATGGCTCTGAAAATTTCTGTCACTTTATAAATGCGGAGCTTGAAACAGCTCGTCAAAGTTGGCCAGGTAGTGCCGTGGCGGGGTATTGTCAAAGTTCTACTACTTCGACTAATCAAATTCGACTCTCTACCTCGAAAAACGTTTGTTGCATGTTCGACCAATTGTGGCGCCATGGGTCGCTTCGTGTTCTGACCACTGGTGCGCCATGGGCCACTGCAGGTTTCTGTTATGGATGACTGGCAAACGAATGTCCTCATTGGACTACCGATTTTCCTACGGCCCAAACCCAAATAGGCATGTACCTACATAGTACCAGTGCAACGATTTCAGCGTTTGTGTTATCTCCTACACGTTCTGCACATTATCCATGGCGTTATACAATAGAGATTCTACGGGCTGGTACACCAGCTGGTACAGTGACTACACAACAAGTCAAAAGGGGACGTCCGGGCGTCAGTCAACTTGTGGTCAGTTCAGTTCACCGTGCGGCGAGTGCACCGTTCTCTTTCTAGCGCTGTTCAGTATTCCAGTGACATTCAAGTAACATCTCCAAACAACCATCCAATGATGGCGCATTGCTTCACTTTCTTATCACCTTCGCCTCTCCCCCTACCTAACAACGCGAACGCGCACCCAGGACAATAATGTGTAGCGGCGCGCAGTGCCATGCGTAGCAGAAAGGGAACACGCCCTAACAAAAGCGGCGGAATGTGACATGGCCCTTGGATTCGACATGTCCATTGCCACTGGAATCGGCGTCGTCCTAATCTTCTTCCCCATCATCCTGGCGCTGGTCTACTGCTGTCTCAGACTTCTGCTCCACTCCTCGAGAAGTCGTCGGCAGAATTCGACGGTCCACCCAAGCAGCGAGACGAGAAGAAGGAGAAGGAGACGAAGGGGGGACGAGGCGACCCTTTCGCACAACCGCGCACAGAAATCAGTATAATACCGTAGGGGCCTATAGCGACTGTATGGACGTTACATTCGAAACTCGAACAATGTCAAGACATGGACCACATTAGTGCAAATTACATGAGTCGAATCCCCGTCCGAGAATTACTTCCCAAAGTTTCTTTATCAACGATGTCGGTTGTGTGAAACGGGTCCAGTTGACCGCCACTGCCTCCCAAAGGGAACTCTCCAGACAGTACTACAGAAACCGAGACCTGAGAAGGGGAAGCTACCCGGTCGACGAACAGCCGCCGCCGGTAGTCTACTATGTGCCGGTTCAGTTCGCCGACCCCAGACAGTCGGCGGTTCAGCTGGAAATGCAGAACTTTCAGTATCTGCCGCCTCCGCCCAAATACGAAGACGTCGTCAGTGGAAACGCGTGATGTGCAGATATATAACGGCTGTGATGTGGACGGTGAAGACGAGTGAGCACTGCTTCGAATTTCCAGTACACTGCGAACTGCACACGTTTGAAAGGACATGCTTCACCATTCGATGAATCGAGCAGCCGACAGCAGTCGTAGGTATACTCGGACAGTTGGTTAGTGGCTGACGCTCTAGCAAACAACAGTATTATCGCAAATTATGCGCACCATTTCGTTATGAAGAATGTTACCTTTCATCCTGGTTGGCGTGGCAACGCCAAACCAAGTATGTTGAATCCAGGCCGCGCGCGCCTTTGCCCATCGTCACGATATTATTTCTCGTGCTGTACCTACCAAACAGAATTGGTTGAAATTTGGTGCGCTAATTTATCATAAATAGATTAAATTCCAAATTTGGTGAATATCGGTTCAGTGTAGCGAAAGTTACAGGCGCACAAAGGCGTTTCTTTCTTGTCCCTCGGGAGGCGAGTGAATTCTTCTCCGTCTCATGCTCCAACGTCCATCAGCACCTCGTCGAGTCGCCTTCTATTGTTCCCAAACGTGGTTGCACGCATACAGTACAAGCCCCAAAGTCCCGCCGCTCGTTCAGGAGCCCCTGCATAGGTGCCCCAGAGTTGTGCTACTCGTTTAGTTCCATCCAGATCGTTTCGCGTGGGTAAGTCGTGATTGACGGCGAGTCACCCCCTGTATTGCGAAATGTTTCGGTTTGGATTAGTACAAGTAAGCACTCCATTTTGAACATGGTTCAGTCGTCTAGTTTCATTGGCAAATCGCAATTCGCCGTTAGGCTCAGTTGAACGCGATTACTTCACTCTTCCATTCGATGACGCCTGATTTAGAATCTCCTCTCTGTAGTCCTTCTGTTGTTGGTGGTGTCTCAATTCAACAGCGCCTGTTTCAGCTCTCTCAACAACCTGGGGGCTTCTTGGCGGGCATCACTATTAGGTGTAACTTTTCGACTCTGATCTACGGAGGCGCGCACTACGGGGAGGGAGCAGTGTGCACGTTATACCACTTTTTCAAGTCTTATACCTTACTTATACTATACCACCCCCAAATTTCGGTTGTTATACCTTTCTTATACTTATACCAGCCCAAAATCTTAAATTATACCTTACTTATACTATACCAGTCCCAGATTTCGGTTGTTATACTATACCTATAAGTATAATTATACCTGTAAATTTATACTTATACCAGACCACTGGCCGATTTTAAATTTATACCATGTGGACGACAAACTTCACTCCAGGAAAGCAACAACAACTGTTGCATGTTGCATACAATTGGACGTCCTTTAGACAAAAGGGCTCATATCTTGCTAAGAAGTATATTTGAATGAGACTTTATCTATTTTAGGCCCTTTCGGAGTGCAATACAGCTCAAAATTTCGTTGCGTATCATTCAGTGTGATGGTTTTATACCACGTTTTATACCACAAAGTATAAGTTAGGTATAAAACTGTAAATTATACTATACCAATCCCAAATATTTTCCCTACTTATACTATACCAATACTTATACCATGGTTGATTTGGTTTATTATACCTTACTTATACCTTACCAAAGGCTAATTTCGGATGTTATACCTTACTTATACCAGGTATAAGTAAGGTATAATGGTATAAGTATAATTTGCCATGGTATAACGTGCACACTGGGAGGGAGCCAACACACATACAGCGGGCATGGTACAGACAGACACGTAATGACAGCGAAACGCCAAAACGGTATGCGCTCCAGATACAGTACACCTAGAGTAACGCCAGCAGCGCGACAGGGCATCGATTCGTCGTCGTCGGGCCGTTCGTCAGGCTCAGGCGCTGCGTCACGAGCAACGTTGGGAGCGCTTGCGTACCTACGTGTGTTTGCTGTGGACCGGGCTGAGTAGCTGAGTGGCGGTCCTCTGAGTCGAGTGCTGCAGCTCCAGAGTCTGACTCTGCGCCTGCAGTTGCAGAAGGTCCTCGTTGGAGCGCGGTCCCAGCCGCGGGGGATGGGCGGCGCTGGAGGGGGAGGCACCAATTCGCCACTGTGAAGTCCGCCAGACTGTGCGGAGACCTGAGATGGGACAATGAAGTGTTTCATTGGGGAGTTAAGGGATACGCGGTGCGGTCGTGCACCAGTGACCACTTCACAGTTGTAGAACGTATATCGCCTTTGCCAAAATTGTTTTGCTATCTGAGACACAGGAACATGACGTTCCAAGTGAAAGCCATGGTTGGTAGACAGTAGACACACATATATGAGGACGAATTATGCAGGCAAATAATGACTGAACTACAGCTACAACTCGGCTTGGCAAGCAGGAAACAAAATCACCTGCATCGTAACCCATTTCCGTATGATCTTGCGTGGCCTACCAAAAGCGTTACGCAGTGGCAATTGCGACATAACCTGCCAGAACCACTACGCAATCCAACTTAGTACATACCACCTAGTCCTCCAACGGACACGGACCAACCTAACCAACCGCAACCACCAGCCGTAAACCAACTGTCACCATCCAAGGGACTACGGTAACTTGATCTACCATAACTACTGCGTAATGTAACTAAATTAATGAGTGCTACTTCATCGCTGTCGTGACTGTGAGGGCCTAGGAATGGCGATGACGAAAATCAGAGTATCTCACTCCTCTGTGGTCTGCAAGTGCGTGCTTTCGACAGACGCAATAGTGTTTGTCGCTGCGTGGTGGCGACGCGAAAATGTTTTCCAACGAAAAAGGACCTCCTCAGAAACAAACAAACGACGTAGCAACAAGCGCTATCACGACACCCACCGGCTGAATAAAGCCAATGACTGATGGGCCTCCCTACTATCAAAACTTCAGCATCACCAGGGGAAGACCTTTCCCAGGCGGTTGTAGAAGCCTCCGTTGTGGTCGGCTCCGAAAGAAGCCATGGTCTGAAGCATACTCGAGACGCTCTCCTCCACGGTGATGTTGCCTGAATAGTGACGATGAGCAGACGCAAATCTTTAGCTGATTACAACCAATTCAAACGACAGTCACTTCCAATCGCTACAATCTTCAACCGCGCTCACAACATCACTAATTGGCAGTCAACAGCCACAATACAGTACCCCGGCAAGTCATGATCACATCACTGAAAGACAACTGGAAAAGTGTCATGGCATACCTTTGTTGGCGGTCATGTCAGTGGCCACGTATCCGGGCAGGATGTTGACCACCAGAATCTGGTCCTCCTTCAGGTCCACGGACAGAGTTCGACCCAACATATTCAGGGCCGCCTGACAAGGAATGGGTCATACATAACGCAGAGCATTTGACAGAGCGTTATGACAGAAACTACGGCAGAATCGAATATGGTTTGAAGTCGCATAAGTTAGAGAAATTGTTGAAACGCGAATGCCGATTGCCCCACCTTACTGCATCTGTAGGGGTAGATCCCTCCCGAGGTGTTGTCCTAAATGAACTTTTCGTATGACCAATTTCACGACAATCGGCAATGCATTGCAAACAAAGTATACCTCAATGCTGGCCACTCCAGTGGACATCATGACGACAGCAGCCTTGGACACCGACAGAGGCTCCTTTTTATGCGCTTCGGCCGCCTTCTTCAGCAGAGGATGGAATGCCTGCAGTGCAATGGCGTCTTTCAGTGGTCCAGTCACGTGGCGACACCTCTGAAACACCTGGCTGATCATGAGCGGTCCCACGGTGTTGACCCTGAAGTGCTCGACCATGGCCTCAGAGGTGACGCTGCTGAGGGAGGCGACGTCCCGGCCCAGAATGCCCGCGTTGTTGATGATCAGGTTCAGGCCTGACAGGGTCAATGGAAGCTTTTGTTGTCTGTTCTGTCAGGTGTTTCACAAAGATTAAGGGGACGATGCTTCCCAGAATGATTGTCAGTTGTGGCAGAGCTGTAAGTGAAGGCGTCAGTGTGAAACGTTTAGTCGCACTGTCAGAGCATGCCGGCTGGCAGTGGCACGCACACTGACACAGTACAGTAGTCAGTCAATTGTTCAGCTACATAACTGCAAACCTTTGTCTCCGACCACTTCTCCAATGGTGGTCACGGCGGCGTCGATGTCCGTCTGGCTATCGACGGCCAGTTTCACCACCCTGATGTCCGTCTTGTCCCCACTGGTCTCTGCCAACTTCCTCAGCTCCTATGACACAGAGACTGATTGCAACACAACCACCTCAGATGTCAGAATCCAGAGTCACAAACCGTCGATTGGTCGGGATTCCTGGCGCCGGCGAAGATGTGGCTGGGAGGGTGGGCGGCGCTGGCCAGCTGAAAGCAAAACGCAATAATCACACTACAAGTGGCAGACAACTGACAGACCACCACACCTGTTTGACCAACTCGAGTCCGATGCCGCGATTGGCACCGGTGATGAGAATCGACTCGGCCAGAGCCTTGCTAGCCATTCTTTCGCGTTTTCCCTGTGCCCCGCTTGCGTATACACGGTTGTGGAATGAACAACAGCCAACTACAAACTATCTAAACTGCAGCTGGTTACGACGGAAGACAACAGGTTCTTATCAGTCAAAGGAAATGAACCGCGAATAGTACAATGGTCTACACACAGAGCTGCCAGGTATCAAACCAGAAACGTTTTATTCCTTTTCTACCACGACCAACTGAATATCCGTCGATTACGCCAGCTCAGTTTATCACCAGTCCATAAAACTATCACCAGGGATAGACTTCTCCAAAGCGCGCGAAGAACCCCCCATTGTGCTGGGGCCCGAATTTTGCCAGTGTTGCCAACATGCTGCTTACAGCCTCCTCCACTGTTAGATCACCTGAAGTGCCAGATGATGACCATTATGACACTCTGCAGCCCACTGAATCAGCAGCACAGACCTCTGTGAAGCGTCATGTCAGTGGCCACGTAGCCTGGGGCGATGGAGGCCACAAGGATGTTGTCCTCTCTCAGGTCAACAGACAGCGTCCGCACGGCCATGTTCGCAGCCGTCTGAACGGCCACAAGAAAACTGGGAGTTTCAGACGTTGCCGTCTGTATCAACATCAACGAAGTCGCACCTTGCTGCAGCGATAGGGATAGCCCAGCCAGTTGGAGCGTTTCACGCTGCCCTGAAGTCGTGAAAGACGTAAGAACTAGATAATTCATTCTTCATAAATTGAACCACAGGCCTCAATGCTGGCCGCCCCAGTGGAGAGAACGACCACAGCCGCTCTGGAGCAGGACAGAGGTCTCGCCGACCGTTTCACGGCGGCCATTTTCAACAAAGGCAGGAACTCCTAAACACTGTCACACAGTAAGACCTTAGTTACGATAGTTATTCACAGAGCGCAATCGGCCATACCTTGGTGACTAAGAGTGGGCCGACGGTGTTGACTCTGTAGGCATGGATCATGGCCTCTGCAGTGACAGGGTCCCTGCCCCACCGCCACTCCCCGGGGGTATCACCCCAGGGCAGGACGCCGGTGTAAGCATGGCACCATTAGGGATGCCATGCATAACTTACATAGTTCGTGTCTGTATAAGTAGTCCGTCGTTTATTGTCTGGTTAGCTCAGTGGCTTATAGTCAACAAAGGACTTATTGCTACGCAGCGCCTGCTTGTGAGGCCTCGAGTCGTGTTCTGGTGCTTCAAGTCAAGTCACTAGACAACCTTACGCTCTTAAGAGGTGTTTCAACAGGTATCGCATACCCCGGGCTGGGCTTAACTTAGCCTCCTACAGGTGGTGCGTTGTCCGGGAACGCTAGTACCGTTCGGGAAAGGTTCTCGGTGGACGTACTATCTGATAGGCGGCAGTTTACAGCAGAGCCTGAGTAGAGTGGTGGAGTGGTGTGAGAATCGGTGGTCGGTGGGAATCGCTTTTGAGTGGGCGTTGGTTGTGATGGACGCTTTGCAGCCGGAGAAGAAGCCGGTGTCCCTCGCTAGGCGGAGGACGACGGATGAGATTCTGGTGGATGAGAACGTCGATTACGGTCGCGTGGATCCTTCGATTCTGGCGCTGAAAGAGCAGGAGCTGGAACAGAAGGAGAGTGCTCAGAAGTTGAAGTTGAACGAGAGTGGTCGCACGCATCAGTTTGAGGATGACGAGCCTGATAACAGTGATCGGGACAGTATCTCTTCTGATAGGGCGGTGTTGCAGGAACCGGCTCCTCAGATCGTGTCCATGTTCGCCGAGTTGCAGCGCCAGCAGCAGGAGACGCAGTTGGCGATGCAGAAGCAGCAGCAGGAGATGTTGCAGCTGGTGCTGGAGCGACAGGAGCGGGAGATGGAGCGGAAGGAGCGCGAGCAGCGGGAGCGTGAGCGTGAAGAGCGTGAAGCCAGAGAGCAGGAGCGCAGAGAGGAGAGAGAGGAATCGCGCCGTCAGTTGGAGGCGATTCTTAATCACACTCGTGTGCCTGATTCGGCGGGTCCTTTCTCTTCCACAGCTATCGCCGCCGAT
>JASAMZ010011819.1:0-14221 GCA_030248115.1 Linhomoeus sp. GSCO2_2
AAACGCGTCCCGGGCTTGGCCGTCAACGGGCCTGACTACAGTAGCGACGAGTTTAAAACTTTGCCGGTCTAGGAGTACTGTAATCGAGTTACGGCCGTTAGTAGGGCGCGGGACGCTTTGAATCCTTTAGAAAACATGCACCAAACATGTGATACATCGGTAGACCTGCTTAATTTCAGTGACTCACTACTATCAATACACTGACTCGCAAAAATACTCGCGTGAAGTGAATATACACAGCGCGGTTTTCCACGAAACGACACACGAGTCATTCTAACGCTACCGCCCAAAGGCACGACAAACAAAATATATGAAATGAGCACCGTTTTCGAAAGAAAACACAGACCCGCCAGACTAGCAAGTGAATGTGGAAAAACGGAGCTCAAAATGCGTGGAAGAAAATTCGAGAGATCCGACGGGCACAAAGCATCACAAAATTTCAAAGACAAAAATGCGCCGAATTTTCTCAAATTTCAAAAGGCGCGCGGCTATTCCACTTCTTCTAAATACCAGAAGGCGCCCTCCAAATTGACCGCGAAGAGAGTGGCCGCTATCCAGTTGCTAAATTGGAAGAATATTGTGCGGAATGCGTAGTATTAGTGAAAAAATGTAAAATATTTGACAATGCGTACTATTTTCGAACGAATGTGGAGTGAAGCATCTTCAAATGAAAAATGTGTCGTTATCGCAATTTCCGAGCTCGCAAACACACTTCAATTTTCAAACGCGGCAAATCCCCAAACTTTAGGATCTTTTGGGACGTGCAGGAGCCCCTGCATTAATTGTCCATTCCATAACAAAATGCAACAACGACATTTTTCCTAGTGTCTACCCAAGGGAACTCTCTAGAAGCGCCAAAAACCACCAAATCCCAACAAAACATAGGAAAAAATGACAAAAACTCACAGAAATAAAAAAACCATCGAATGGAAGGAGGTCTGTTCTTGTCTTGAGGGAGGGTGGTTCAGCGCTGCTCGGGGCAGTCGCGAGACGAGTGGCCCGACTTGTGGCATTTCTCGCACTAAAATCGCAAAAATTGTTGGATTTTGAGGCAAAAAAGCGTCTGAAAATCCGACACTTTTTCAGTTTATCTACATATTTAGCCGCTCCAGTTAGCAGATTCGCCTATACAGTGGCCGTGTGGGCTCACCCTGTTGAAAAAGTTTACGTACAAACGGCACAGCAGGCGCAAAGTCGGCGATTTCCGATCCATTTTATACAAAAGGCACAACAAGGTCTATATAAAATCATTTGCCATTTGCCCCCCCCCCCCCCCCCCCTTACACCAGTGCTTGCTTCTCCTTCGAACAAAGAAGCAGTATATACTCACCACTTTCGACGATTCCTCGACCGCCTGTCGAAAGTCCTCCTCCTGCAAGAGACAGGAATCATGGTTGGCGCGGCAGCGCCAAACCATAATATGTTCCATCCAGGCCGCGCGCACCTTTTCCCATCGTCACGTTGTTTGTTTCTCGGGCTGTACTAAACGGAATCGGCTGAAATTTGGTACACTAAAGGACTTTATGATAAACAGATTAAATTCCAAATTTGGTGAAAATCGGTTAAGTGTAGCGAAAGTTACAGGCGCAAAAAGGATCGCGGCGCGTTTCTTGTCCCACGGGCGGGGGGTGAATTCTTCTCCGTCTCCTTCTTCTCCTCCTCCTCCTCCTCCTCCTTCACGTCACGCTCTAACGTCCATCAATCAGGATCTCGTCCAGTCGCCTTTCATTCTTCCCACCGATGGTTGCGCGAATATAACACCAACCCCCGAAGTGCACCCGCTTGTTCAGGAGGTCCTGCATAGGTGTCCCAAAATTGTCCTGTTTAATTTTGTGCGTGCCTCACAGTGCCCCCGCTCGATCAGGAGGCCCTGCATAGGTGTCCCAAAATTGTCCTGTTAAGTTTTGTGCGTGCCTCAAAGTGCCCCCGCTCGTGCAGGAGGCCCTGAATAGGTGTCCCAAAATTGTCCTGTTAAGTTCTGTGCGTGCTTCAAAGTGCCTCCGCTCGTTCAGGAGGCCCTGCATAGGTGTCCCAAAATTGTCCTGTTCGCTTTGTGCGTGCCTCAAAGTGCCCCCGCTCGTTCAGGAGGCCCTGCATACGTGTCCCAAAATTGTCCTGTTAAATTTTGTGCGTGCCTCAAAGTGCCCCCGCTCGTTCAGGAGGCCCTGCATAGGTGTCCCAAAATTGTCCTGTTCGTTTTGTGTGTGCCTCAAAGTGCCCCCGCACGTTCAGGAGGCCCTGCATAGGTGTCCCAAAATTGTCCTGTTCGTTTTGTGCGTGCCTCAAAGTCCCCCCGATCGTTCAGGAGACCCTGCATATGCGTCCCAAAATTGTCCTGTTCGTTTTGCGCGTGCCTCAAAAGTGCCTCCGCTCGTTCAGGAGGCCCTGCATACGTGTCGCAAAATTGTTCTACTCGTGTTGTGCTTGCCTCAAAGTGCCCCCGATCGTTCAGGAGGCCTTGCATAGGTGTCCCACAATGTCCTGTTAAGTTTTGTGCGTGCCTCAAAGGTCCCCCGCCGGTCAGAGGCCCTGCAGAGGGTCCAAAATGTCTACTCGTTTGTGCGGCCAAAGCCGCCGCAGGAGGCCGAAAGGTGTCCCAAAATGCCTAAGTCGTGCGTGCCAAAGGCCCCCGCCTCAGAGGCCCAAGGGCCAAAACCCCAGCCGACCACGAAGCCCCCCCATCTTTTACCCATTCGAGCGCTTTTTGGCCAGAGTTGATCGCATGTCAGTTTGGATACTCTACATACACTCAATGTATACAGTATAACAACTTTAAAGTAACACACACTGAAATGAATGGCAACATTATAAAATGATCGTGTCCCATACAGGGACCGCAACTGCACGAGGGACAAGCGCAGGTTAAATTGCGGAAATGGGCCCTGGGAGGCGCCTTCATGTTCCTGCTGGAGACCTCGGTGGCCAATGCCACAGTTCTCTTCCGGGAACACCACCTGATGTTCCCCTCCCAACAAGCGCGCCAAAGAGCTGCTCCTCCTCCTCCAGCAGCTCATCGAGCACATCAACACCCACCGGGACTCTGAAGAACGAGACGCCTCAGCGAGTCCAGACATACCCAAAAGTGGAGAGGAGGGAGATCAGAGTGATCGTCCCTTCAATGGGCTGACCAATCTGAACAGTACCCGCCGGAACTGGTCGCTCAGCCACTGGAGCAGCTACTCTGACAAACGCCGTAGGTGCTACCACTGCTGTAAGAAGACGGGGTCGCGCCACAAGGAATATAAAACGTACATCTTCTGTTCCACCTGCAAAGTTTCGCTCCACAACACAAAAGAGTTGCGCTGTTTCGAGCAATTCCACACCCAATAGGTAGCCACGCCACGCCACTCGCACTCTCTTCGTGCCATGTCATCCTCAGTGTGCCATCTTCTCTGCCTCTCCATTAGAGGTTCCAACGGGCGCCCGGGCCCGTGGCCCGGCCCGCGAGCCGGGCCGGGCGGGCCGGGACGCAAAAAAATTTCGGGCCGGGCCGGGCCGGGCCCAGAAAAAAATTTTACAAGCCGGGCCGGGCGGGCCGACCCACAAAGCTGAAATCATACCAAACTTTCTATTGTACATATGCTAGACTAACTACGTGGAAACCCGCATAGATCAGGCCTCGGTGCACCGATTGCAGCGATATTTGCACACGTCATGGCCCTATATATGTTGTAGCTTGTGCCAAAATTTCTCGGAGATTGTTCACGCGTAGCGCTTATGCGGTCACGCCGAAAGAGGCAAGCATTGAAATCATCCATTCAGTACGTACCGGAACAGCTATTTAGAAGGTTGCGTAGGTCAGGCAAGGGTGCACCGATTGCAGCGATATTTGCACACAGCATACCAAATATGTGTCATTGTCTGTGTTAAAAGCTCGCGGAGATCGTTCGCGCCGTGCGCCCACGCGACCATGCCAGAGGAGGCGCACTTTCGCCGCTCATGCTTTCTTGTGGCGTCGGAAAAGTACACCTTGGTTAACGTGTTAGTGTAGGCGCTGTGCTTCTCTGATTTGGCTGAAGTTTTGACACAACCTAGAGAACATAATGGTCGTTGCCTACCCCAAATTTTATTGCGATCGGTCCACATATGCTTGAGCTATACGCATTCCCGCGGCGGAAAAAATTTCCGACGGGCCGGGCCGGGCGGGCCGATCATGGGTTTTAAACATAGTTTCGATTGGGGGGGGGTGGTGGTTAGGGGGGGGAACGAAATTCTTGTTAATCCCCCCCCTAGCCGAGATTCCAGCTACCCCCCCCCCCCCCTAAAAATCAGGAATTTTCCCGAAAATCGACCTAAAATTGGCAAAAGTTTTCGCCTGCGGCGCTATTTTTGAGCAATTTTGAGTCATTTTGGTACAATTTGCTTCAAAATTGAGCAAAAGATGCGTTTTTGGCGACTTTATGGCAATTTTTAGGCTTTTTTGGCTATTTTTTGGAGATCTTCAAGAACAGGATTCTTGTTCTTGTTACCCCCCTCCCCCCAAATCTCGGTCGAACCCCCCCCCCCCCCCTAGCCTCGCAACCAATCGCAACTATGGTTTTAAAACGGGTCGGGCTGGGCCGGGCCTGTCGAAAAAAATTCCAGGCTGGGCCAGGTGGGCCGCAGGACCCAGATGGGCCGGGCCAGGCCGAAAACCACTGGCCCGTTGGAACCTCTACTCTCCATCACTGTCTCTCCTCCCATCTGCATGTTCTGCTTGCTTCTGTACATACCCGATGCCAACAATTGTGTTGTTGCAGCGCATACACCTACCTGTTCACTGTTTGCTTTGTTTCTGCAATGCCGCAATTGTATCATTCGCTCACCGACAGAGACTACTTTGTGTGTTTGTGTTTTGAGTGCGCGGATGTGTAACTACATGAGAAGAGACCACTGCTGCTTGACACTTTTCCTATCACAACGTTGATGGTGCCCATCCACACCAAGGCAAAAACCATGCAAGGGGCATCATCCAGGAATCGCTTCTATCGATCTCGTCTTTTTTCGGTTCCAGAGAAAAT
This sequence comes from Linhomoeus sp. GSCO2_2, assembly GCA_030248115.1. Lineage (NCBI taxonomy): Eukaryota > Metazoa > Nematoda > Chromadorea > Monhysterida > Linhomoeidae > Linhomoeus > Linhomoeus sp. GSCO2_2. The sequence goes on from JASAMZ010011819.1 coordinate 5,001, forward strand.
AGTAGTCATCCCTCTTAGAAAAAAAGAGACCTTGGCCGGGTCATAATGACCCGTGCGCGGCTTCCTCGGATAATGAAGTTCGTAGGAATAGGAATCGCAATTTATGAAACTTGTGCACAATACAATCGTCTCCTTAGTGCCAGTCATCTACTGATGAGGTCGCGCTGGCACTTCGTGGCTGAGTCTAGATCTAGCGACCGAAACTCAGCTAACGCTTGCCGTCTGTGATGATTGCGTGCAAAATAAAGAATTTAGGTAGCTAGTGATCGTGATACTTCACGTATTCAATTACTCACAGCTTGAAGTCAGCCATTTTGCTGATGATCTTTCTCTGGCAGTGTCTTAACTGTTGGAGATGATTTTTGTCACTTTTGCTTCTTCAGCTGCAGTGTTTCCACTAACTGTACAAATGACTGACTTACAACTTGAAGTCAGCCATTTTGCCAATGACCTTGCTCTGGCAGTATCTTAACTGTTGGAGTTGATTTGTGTCACTTTTGCTTCTTCAACTGCAGTGTTTCCATTAACTGTACAAGTGACTGACTTACAACTTGAAGTCAGCCATTTTGCCAATGACCTTGCTCTGTCAGTATCTTAACTGTTGGAGATGATTTTTGTCACTTTTGCTTCTTCAACTGCAGTGTTTCCATTAACTGCACAAATGACTTACTTAGCTTAAAGCTTGAAGTCAGCCATTTTGCCAATGACCTTGCTCTGGCAGTATCTTAACTGTTGGAGATGATTTTTGTCACTTTTGCTTCTTCAACTGCAGTGTTTCCATTAACTGTACAAATGACTGACTTACAACTTGAAGTCAGCCATTTTGCCAATGACCTTGCTCTGTCAGTATCTTAACTGTTGGAGATGATTTTTGTCACTTTTGCTTCTTCAACTGCAGTGTTTCCATTAACTGTACAAATGACTGACTTACAACTTGAAGTCAGCCATTTTGCCAATGACCTTGCTCTGTCAGTATCTTAACTGTTGGAGTTGATTTTTGTCACTTTTGCTTCTTCAACTGCAGTGTTTCCATTAACTGCACAAATGACTTACTTAGCTTAAAGCTTGAAGTCAGCCATTTTGCCAATGACCTTGCTCTGGCAGTATCTTAACTGTTGGAGTTGATTTTTGTCGCTTTTGTTTCTTCAACTTCAGTGTTTCCATTGACTGTACAAATGACTTACTCACAGCTTGAAGTCAGCCATTTTGCTGATGACCTTGCTCTGGCAGTATCTTAACTGTTGGAGATGATTTTTGTTACTTTTGCTTCTTCAACTTCAGTGTTTCCACTAACTGTACAAATGACTGACCTACAACTTGAAGTCAGCCATTTTGCCAATGACCTTGCTCTGGCAGTATCTTAACTGTTGGAGATGATTTTTGTCACTTTTGCTTCTTCAACTGCAGTGTTTCCATTAACTGTACAAATGACTGACTACCGCCCATTTTGCCAATGACCTTGCTCTGTCAGTATCTTAACTGTTGGAGATGATTTTTGTCACTTTTGCTTCTTCAACTGCAGTGTTTCCATTAACTGTACAAATGACTTACTTACAACTTGAAGTCAGCCATTTTGCCAATGACCTTGCTCTGTCAGTATCTTAACTGTTGGAGATGATTTTTGTCACTTTTGCTTCTTCAACTGCAGTGTTTCCATTAACTGTACAAATGACTGACTTACAACTTGAAGTCAGCCATTTTGCCAATGACCTTGCTCTGTCAGTATCTTAACTGTTGGAGATGATTTTTGTCACTTTTGCTTCTTCAACTGCAGTGTTTCCATTAACTGTACAAATGACTGACTTACAACTTGAAGTCAGCCATTTTGCCAATGACCTTGCTCTGTCAGTATCTTAACTGTTGGAGTTGATTTTTGTCACTTTTGCTTCTTCAACTGCAGTGTTTCCATTAACTGCACAAATGACTTACTTAGCTTAAAGCTTGAAGTCAGCCATTTTGCCGATGACCTTGCTCTGGCAGTATCTTAACTTTGGAGATGATTTTTGTCACTTTTGCTTCTTCCTCGTGTTTCCTTACTGTACAATGACTTACAACTTGAAGGCAGCCATTTTGCCAATGACCTTGCTCTGTCAGTATCTTAACTGTTGGAGATGATTTTTGTCACTTTTGCTTCTTCAACTGCAGTGTTTCCATTAACTGTACAAATGACTGACTTACAACTTGAAGTCAGCCATTTTGCCAATGACCTTGCTCTGTCAGTATCTTAACTGTTGGAGATGATTTTTGTCACTTTTGCTTCTTCAACTGCAGTGTTTCCATTAACTGCACAAATGACTTACTTAGCTTAAAGCTTGAAGTCAGCCATTTTGCCAATGACCTTGCTCTGTCAGTATCTTAACTGTTGGAGATGATTTTTGTCACTTTTGCTTCTTCAACTGCAGTGTTTCCATTAACTGTACAAATGACTGACTTACAACTTGAAGTCAGCCATTTTGCCAATGACCTTGCTCTGTCAGTATCTTAACTGTTGGAGATGATTTTTGTCACTTTTGCTTCTTCAACTGCAGTGTTTCCATTAACTGTACAAATGACTGACTTACAACTTGAAGTCAGCCATTTTGCCAATGACCTTGCTCTGTCAGTATCTTAACTGTTGGAGATGATTTTTGTCACTTTTGCTTCTTCAACTGCAGTGTTTCCATTAACTGCACAAATGACTTACTTACAACTTGAAGTCAGCCATTATGCCAATGACCTTGCTCTGGCAGTGTCTTAACTGTTGGAGATGATTTTTGTCACTTTTGCTTCTTCAACTGCAGTGTTTCCATTAACTGTACAAATGACTGACTTACAACTTGAAGTCAGCCATTTTGCCAATGACCTTGCTCTGTCAGTATCTTAACTGTTGGAGATGATTTTTGTCACTTTTGCTTCTTCAACTGCAGTGTTTCCATTAACTGTACAAATGACTGACTTACAACTTGAAGTCAGCCATTTTGCCAATGACCTTGCTCTGTCAGTATCTTAACTGTTGGAGATGATTTTTGTCACTTTTGCTTCTTCAACTGCAGTGTTTCCATTAACTGTACAAATGACTGACTTACAACTTGAAGTCAGCCATTTTGCCAATGACCTTGCTCTGTCAGTATCTTAACTGTTGGAGATGATTTTTGTCACTTTTGCTTCTTCAACTGCAGTGTTTCCATTAACTGTACAAATGACTGACTTACAACTTGAAGCAGCCATTTTGCCAATGCTACCTTGCTCTGTCAGTATCTTAACTGTTGGAGATGATTTTTGTCACTTTTGCTTCTTCAACTGCAGTGTTTCCATTAACTGTACAAATGACTGACTTACAACTTGAAGTCAGCCATTTTGCCAATGACCTTGCTCTGTCAGTATCTTAACTGTTGGAGATGATTTTTGTCACTTTTGCTTCTTCAACTGCAGTGTTTCCATTAACTGTACAAATGACTGACTTACAACTTGAAGTCAGCCATTTTGCCAATGACCTTGCTCTGTCAGTATCTTAACAGTTGGACATCATTTTTGTCAGTTTTGGTTATTCAAATGCAGTTTTTCCATAAACTGACAAATGACTGACTTACAACTTGAAGTCAGCCATTTTGCCAATGACCTTGCTCTGTCAGTATCTTAACTGTTGGAGATGATTTTTGTCACTTTTGCTTCTTCAACTGCAGTGTTTCCATTAACTGTACAAATGACTGACTTACAACTTGAAGTCAGCCATTTTGCCAATGACCTTGCTCTGTCAGTATCTTAACTGTTGGAGATGATTTTTGTCACTTTTGCTTCTTCAACTGCAGTGTTTCCATTAACTGTACAAATGACTGACTTACAACTTGAAGTCAGCCATTTTGCCAATGACCTTGCTCTGTCAGTATCTTAACTGTTGGAGATGATTTTTGTCACTTTTGCTTCTTCAACTGCAGTGTTTCCATTAACTGTACAAATGACTGACTTACAACTTGAAGTCAGCCATTTTGCCAATGACCTTGCTCTGTCAGTATCTTAACTGTTGGAGATGATTTTTGTCACTTTTGCTTCTTCAACTGCAGTGTTTCCATTAACTGTACAAATGACTGACTTACAACTTGAAGTCAGCCATTTTGCCAATGACCTTGCTCTGTCAGTATCTTAACTGTTGGAGATGATTTTTGTCACTTTTGCTTCTTCAACTGCAGTGTTTCCATTAACTGTACAAATGACTGACTTACAACTTGAAGTCAGCCATTTTGCCAATGACCTTGCTCTGTCAGTATCTTAACTGTTGGAGATGATTTTTGTCACTTTTGCTTCTTCAACTGCAGTGTTTCCATTAACTGTACAAATGACTGACTTACAACTTGAAGTCAGCCATTTTGCCAATGACCTTGCTCTGTCAGTATCTTAACTGTTGGAGATGATTTTTGTCACTTTTGCTTCTTCAACTGCAGTGTTTCCATTAACTGTACAAATGACTGACTTACAACTTGAAGTCAGCCATTTTGCCAATGACCTTGCTCTGTCAGTATCTTAACTGTTGGAGTTGATTTTTGTCACTTTTGCTTCTTCAACTGCAGTGTTTCCATTAACTGTACAAATGACTGACTTACAACTTGAAGGCAGCCATTTTGCCAATGACCTTGCTCTGTCAGTATCTTAACTGTTGGAGATGATTTTTGTCACTTTTGCTTCTTCAACTGCAGTGTTTCCATTAACTGTACAAATGACTGACTTACAACTTGAAGTCAGCCATTTTGCCAATGACCTTGCTCTGTCAGTATCTTAACTGTTGGAGATGATTTTTGTTACTTTTGCTTCTTCAACTTCAGTGTTTCCAATAAACGTACAAACGATTGACTTACAACTTGAAGTCAGCCATTTTGCCAATGACCTTGCTCTGGCAGTATGTTAACTGTTGGAGTTGATTTTTGTCACTTTTGCTTCTTCAACTGCAGTGTTTCTTCCACTAACTGTGCAAATGACTGACTTACAACTTACAGCTTGATGTCAGCCATTTTGCCAATGACCTTGCTCTGGCAGTATGTTAACTGTTGGAGTTGATTTTTGTCACTTTTGCTTCTTCAACTTCAGTGTTTCCAATAAACGTACAAATGACTTACTTATAGCTTGAAGTCAGCCATTTTGCTGATGACCTTGCTCTGGGAGTATCTTAACTGTTGGAGATGATTTTTGTCACTTTTGCTTCTTCAACTGCAGTGTTTCCACTAACTGTGCAAATGACTGACTTACAACTTGAAGTCAGCCATTTAGCCAATGACCTTGCTCTGGCAGTATCTTAACTGTTGGAGATGATTTTTGTCACTTTTGCTTCTTTAAATGCAGTGTTTCCAATAAACGTACAAATGACTTACTTATAGCTTGAAGACAGCCATTTTGCTGATGACCTTGCTCTGGGAGTATCTTAACTGTTGGAGATGATTTTTGTCACTTTTGCTTCTTCAACTGCAGTGTTTCCATTAACTGCACAAATGACTTACTTACAGCTTGAAGTCAGCCATTTAGCCAATGACCTTGCTCTGGCAGTATCTTAACTGTTGGAGATGATTTTTGTCACTTTTGCTTCTTCAAATGCAGTGTTTCCAATAAACGTACAAATGACTTACTTACCTACAGCTTGATGTCAGCCATTTTGCTGATGACCTTGCTCTGGCAGTATCTTAACTGTTGGAGTTGATTTTTGTCACTTTTGCTTCTTCAACTGCAGTGTTTCCATTAACTGCACAAATGACTTACTTACTTATTTGCAGGCATTCTGTTCCGTCAGAGAATGGGCGTGCCAATGGGCGGCGCTGCGGCGCCCACTGTGGCAGATTTGTGCCTTGCGCGATTGGAATTTGCACATATACAGGCCAATAGAAACGACTTCAAGTCAAAAGACAGACTGATCGCAAGGTACATTGATGACGTTTTGGCAATAAATAGTGACGCTTTTGAAATTCTGAGCAGAAGAATTTACCCGCCAGAGTTAAATTAGGCAAAACGGACCTGCAAAATGACAAAATTTCGTTTCTCGACCTAGAATTTGAAATATCTCGAGGAAAGCTAAAAGATATCTACGTGTATGATAAAACCGAAAGTTTCGATTTCGACGTCATAAAATTCACTCATGTTACCACCAATTCGCCCAGCAGTCTGAATTATGGGACATTTTACAGCCAACTGTTAAGATACTCGAGGATATGTACATGCAAAGATGGTTTTTGGGGCAAAATTCGCCAATTATATAATAATATGCTAAACAGGGGCTACAGCAATGTGCAACTGATGAAATGTATGTGTCGATTTTACGAAAATTATAAGATTAATGTACTAAAATATGGAATTATATCTAGAAAGGAGTTCGCTAAATGTATGCTAGAAGCTTGTGCTGTGTAGCTACCGTAGTATAGCGTATGCGAAAAATATGTTTGCTTCAGGGAGCGTGTGGCGTGTTTATGTCGTGTATTGGATCTTGCAAGCTGAGCGGAAAGGACAAAGCTTGAAATCGGCCATTTTGAAAATTACGTTCATTTCAAAAATTTTGACAATTCGAAAAAATTAGCTGCAAATTGGCACGAAATGTCGACCAGAGGCAAGACCGGAACCAAGGGAGGAGGAAGAGGTGGAGGTCCGTCGGCTTCCAAGAGGAAACCAGCTAGCGAAGACAAGAACACCAAGCAAGAAGAAGTGTGTTGGAGCAAATTTTGTGCATTATGTTGAATAAAAGATAATTTTGCATCCAGTGAATTGTTGCATAAACTAGTGCCAGTCATCTACTGATGATGGTCGCGCTGGCACTGCGTGGCTGAGTCTAGATGTAGCGACCGAAACTCAGCTAACGCTTGTCGTCTGAAATATTGTAGTCAAGCCAAAATTTTGATGGTATGTAAGCTGTTGTGATACTGTGTGTGTGTCACGTATTCAATTACAGCTTGAAGTCAGCCATTTTGCTGATGACCTTGCTCTGGCAGTGTCTTAACTGTTGGAGATGATTTTTGTCACTTTTGCTTCTTCAACTTCAGTGTTTCCATTAACTGTACAAATGACTTGCTTACAGCTTGAAGTCAGCCATTTTGCTGATGACCTTGCTCTGGGAGTATCTCAACTGTTGGAGATGATTTTTGTCACTTTTGCTTCTTCAACTTCAGTGTTTCCACTAACTGTACAAATGACTGACTTACAACTTGAAGTCAGCCATTATGCCAATGACCTTGCTCTGGCAGTATCTTAACTGTTGGAGTTGATTTTTGTCACTTTTGCTTCTTCAACTGCAGTGTTTCCATTAACTGCACAAATGACTTACTTACAGCTTGAAGTCAGCCATTTTGCTGATGACCTTGCTCTGGCAGTGTCTTAACTGTTGGAGATGATTTTTGTCACTTTTGCTTCTTCAACTTCAGTGTTTCCATTAACTGTACAAATGACTTGCTTACAACTTGAAGTCAGCCATTTTGCCAATGACCTTGCTCTGGCAGTATCTTAACTGTTGGAGATGATTTTTGTCACTTTTGCTTCTTCAACTTCAGTGTTTCCATTAACTGTACAAATGACTGACTTACAACTTGAAGTCAGCCATTTTGCCAATGACCTTGCTCTGTCAGTATCTTAACTGTTGGAGATGATTTTTGTCACTTTTGCTTCTTCAACTGCAGTGTTTCCATTAACTGTACAAATGAATTACTTACAACAGCTTGAAGTCAGCCATTTTGCCAATGACCTTGCTCTGTCAGTATCTTAACTGTTGGAGATGATTTTTGTCACTTTTGCTTCTTCAACTGCAGTGTTTCCATTAACTGTACAAATGACTGACTTACAACTTGAAGTCAGCCATTTTGCCAATGACCTTGCTCTGTCAGTATCTTAACTGTTGGAGATGATTTTTGTCACTTTTGCTTCTTCAACTGCAGTGTTTCCATTAACTGTACAAATGACTGACTTACAACTTGAAGTCAGCCATTTTGCCAATGACCTTGCTCTGTCAGTATCTTAACTGTTGGAGATGATTTTTGTCACTTTTGCTTCTTCAACTGCAGTGTTTCCATTAACTGTACAAATGACTGACTTACAACTTGAAGTCAGCCATTTTGCCAATGACCTTGCTCTGTCAGTATCTTAACTGTTGGAGATGATTTTTGTCACTTTTGCTTCTTCAACTGCAGTGTTTCCATTAACTGTACAAATGACTGACTTACAACTTGAAGTCAGCCATTTTGCCAATGACCTTGCTCTGTCAGTATCTTAACTGTTGGAGATGATTTTTGTCACTTTTGCTTCTTCAACTGCAGTGTTTCCATTAACTGTACAAATGACTGACTTACAACTTGAAGTCAGCCATTTTGCCAATGACCTTGCTCTGTCAGTATCTTAACTGTTGGAGTTGATTTTTGTCACTTTTGCTTCTTCAACTGCAGTGTTTCCATTAACTGTACAAATGACTGACTTACAAATGAAATGTATGTGTCGATTTTACGAAAATTATAAGATTAATGTACTAAAATATGGAATTATATCTAGAAAGGAGTTCGCTAAATGTATGCTAGAAGCTTGTGCTGTGTAGCTACCGTAGTATAGCGTATGCGAAAAATCTGTTTGCTTTAGGGACACTGTAGCATATTTTATGTCGTGTATTGGATCTTGCAAGCTGAGCAGAAAGGACAAAGCTGAAAATCGGCCATTTTGAAAATTACGTTCATTTCAAAAATTTTGACAATTGGAGAAAAATTAGCTGCAAATTGGCACGAAATGTCGACCAGAGGCGAGACCGGAACCAAGGGAGGAGGAAAAGAGGTGGAGGTAATACGGCTTCCAAGAGGAAACCAGCTAGCGAAGACAAGAACACCAAGCAAGAAGAAGTGTGTTGGAGCAAATTTTGTGCATTATGTTGAATAAAAGATAATTTTGCATCCAGTGAATTGTTGCATAAAGCTAGTGCCAGTCATCTACTGATGATGGTCGCGCTGGCACTGCGTGGCTGAGTCTAGATGTAGCGACCGAAACTCGGCTAACACTTGTCGTCTGAAAATATGTTGTCGTCAAGCCAAAATTTTGATGGTATGTAAGCTATTGTGATACTGTGTGTGTGTCACGTATTCAAACTTCCAGCTTGAAATCAGCCATTTTGCTGATGACCTTGCTCTGGCAGTGTCTTAACTGTTGGAGATGATTTTTGTCACTTTTGCTTCTTCAACTTCAGTGTTTCCATTAACTGTACAAATGACTTGCTTACAGCTTGAAGTCAGCCCGTTTGCTTGATG
>JASAMZ010011820.1:0-11798 GCA_030248115.1 Linhomoeus sp. GSCO2_2
GTCATCGTAAAAGTGGTAAACAATAACATTATGGCAGTCGTCCACATATGTATGTACATACACTTGCGCATGGTAAGGAGGAATTGAAAAATAGTGGTGTTTGCTACTATTTGGAGATTTTCAGTGCGCGACACTCATCATGATAATGTGTTTTAAAAAAGTTAAGTGATTCAGATTATTCTGCAGCTAGAATTCCTGGTATCACATTTCTCAGGGTACAGCCGAATACGTTCAAACGTCGGGTCTTCCCGTTCGACCAAATATTCATCACTTGCGCCAGCTTCGACAACGACGAGTGGGATTACCTTCGTGTTGATGGGATGGCAGTCGTCGTTTGGACGCCACACAGTAAGCGTCCATTGAGTTCGCGGTCATATGAGAATACAGGAGTTTGCAGTCTTCTCCATTACAACAAGCAGTGTGGTTGGAGAATGGGGGTGGGGGGGGGGGGGTACAGAATGACTGGGTCTTTCTGTAAGAGTCCCCCCCCCACCCCCCACCCCCTCCCCCCCCACCTGCTCTCGCGTTCGAGGTCAACACGTGGTCGAGGAAAGGGAAACTTTCACAGAAAAACTAGGTACCACCTTCTGTCAACAAGCCAATCCTGTGCCATTGGGCTTTTCAAAGACCTTTCATTGCCTACCAACAAGCAGCAGTCACGACCTGCTTCACAAACGCACCAACCGACTTGTCACTTACTGAAAAAGAAAGCAGTGGGGAATACCCTGGGCGCTCATCATGGGAAACCATACCTACCAACTTAGTACCAACACACTGGGAAAAGTCTACTTAAGCATGAAATAATGACTTTCTCTATTTATGCATATGCTGGCATACATGGTTGAGCACTTTCAACGTTTTAAACACTTCCAATTAAAAGATATATTTCCAATATTGACTCTACGAAAGCACCATGCGGCCGCATGCTTCTATGCCATCCAATGTCTCAAACAAGAGTTTTTCATCAGTGTGGTGCACCTGTAAAATTGAGTACGTATACAACCAAAGTCTACACCGATCGCCTAAAGGTTGAGAAGTACACCCTTTGCTATGTAGGACGATTAACTGCAATGCACACAATAACTCCTTCTCACTTACCACTGGGTTGCACATCCTGCTTCAGTACAAAACTACAATTCATGTACAATTTCAGTCAATGAACACGGCAGAACGAGAGACGAAGGGACTGGTGTTCGCATAATAGAACGGGTGGAGTTCAACTCAGTACAACTGGAGACTACGAAGGGCTCAACACCCAAGGAAAGGGCATTCAATCGTCTGTAAGTGATGTGGCGCTTTGTAAATGACCTCGAAACATTATGGCTATGACATCCTGAACATTTCACCGCGTCTAGGCTTATTTCCTTTCTATAGCTTGTTGGAGAAAGGTAGAGTGGGCCCGACTAGAACACTAGCACATTGTTCGCGGTTACTTTGTCGGGATGCAGATGGCGCAATATCTTCTACATCACAAGTACCAACCTACATAGTGTGACGCTGTAGAATGTGGGCCTCGCTCAGGTGTCAGGTCAACTACTTCACCAACTTGTGCAAAGAGCAAGACGCGAGCAAACCAATAGCTGGTGTGGGCCAATATCCCTACAGCGAGTGGGTCTCCTTCATGAGAACGGACGAAGGAGAGACACCCATGGTTAGTCCACGGGTGGCTCTGTTGCGCGTCCCAACTGTTTCCAACTAAGAGCATTGATCGATGTCAAATCATACTTTTGTTATACTCCACAACCAGGCAAGTCGTCCGGGGGACGCAGTATACTCCACAAATTTGAACTCCTATGCACGGTGACTCCTATGCTCTTTTGGCCTGCTGACGCATCGGAGTGCAAAACCAATGCCGAATTCGTCATCTGCATCTCAAAATACCCCAGAATCGACATACAACATCCCTAACTTCCTATGGACTCTCAGAACCAAAATTCTGCACTTGGGGTACGGTAGCACGCAGATTGGTCACAGGTGTGATAAAAGTACATCTAAACGCTACGAAAACCCCGAAATCGAGTATAATATTGCAGAAGTTGACACCCACAATTCAAACGGACGCTGCACGGATACTGTAGCTTCGAAAATTCTTCCAAAACACTTTTCTAGACAAGATTTAAGCGTAGAATCGTTTGAAACTACTTTTGGAACGATTCGGCAACGCATTCGAGCGCTATAGACGCCGAAATGCGAAAATCGCAATTCTCGACCCCGGAGTCGAAAAAGTCGCAGTGTAAGAAAGTTTTTTGTGTTTCGCCCGATTTTCTCCGTTCATGGCTCATTCGATAGAGGACATCTGGGAAGGAGCAACAAGAATGGTCTCGCCGCTCTAGCTGCTACCTAGCTCGCACAGCAGCCCGTCAAAGTCGACCCGGGGCCAAAATTCGCGAATTTTTCAAATTTGGCGCCAAAATGGGTCCCGCAGCGATCCAATTCTTTTTTTGCGTGTTCGGCACTATCGAGGGCTACAACATATCAAAAGATAGTATATACCATTATATGCAACTTTTTCGAGTTCTACCCTGTGTAACCCATTTTTCAGTACTTTGAAAATTTAAATTTTTGAATTTCCCGCCAACGGGGTCCCGCAGCGTGACCCCGTTTGGTGTCCACCCTGTCCACTTACTAGGCCTACCCAACGCAAAAGACCGTTTGGAAATCGGCCGCTTCACGCGCGAACGCCGTTGACTGTAATTTTCTGCGTTTCGCGCACAAACGCTATATACTCCACACTTTTTGTGGAGTATAACAAGCTGTGTGTGTAAAAAGTTCAACCTATACTTTGTGTCTGCCAAATCTTGGTGAACAGTGTAGTGAATTTTATTCGCATAATTAGCTGTATCCAGAGAAGGTATCTTGCAAACGTGCACCACAAATCAAGTGCAGCTATTACCACGACACGGTTGTCTGTACAGCTGACCTAAAGCTCAGTGATATCGCCGCGTTCGCTATATGGTATCGGCATGATACGACGCCGTTCATCTGAAGTTTTATAGCTGTGGGAATGCGCCACATCGAACAAAAAACTTGCCAACTGTTTGGTGCAGTCGTTCTACCAGGAATTTTGTTTGGTGCACGTATTTCTGCGTTATGACGTTTTTGTCAATTTTTGGAATTTTAGCAAATTGTCGCGTATTTCTATGAAATTCCACAATTGCAAACAATTTCTTTTGTGTTACTAATTATCCGCGGTCTACGCTCTTTCCATTTCTGTAGAAATTTCGCCGCTAGCTCATCAGACGACAAAGTCGATTTTCGACATTTTCATATTTTAATTGTGAATATCTCGAAATTGCAATACAGTAAAACTGTAAAAGTATGTCACAAAGTCATGTTGGCGCACGGCCTTTCTATTTCTGCATTCACATTCGTCAATAAATAATGTTCTATTTTTGTCAATTTATGGAATTCTGACAAATAATTGCGTATTTCTATGAAATTCCACATTTGAATAAAATTTCTTTTGTGTTACAAATTGTCCACGGCCTATGCGCTTTCCATTTCTGAAGAAATTTCGCCGCTTGCTCATCAGGCGAAAAAATCGATTTTCGACATTTTCATATTTAATTGTAAATATCTCCAAATGGCAATTTTTCAAAACTGAAAAACTGTGTCACAAATTCTTACTGGCTCACGACCTTTCAATTTCTGCATTCACATTCGTCAATAAATGACGTTCTATTTTTTGTCAATTTATGAAATTTTGACAAATAATCGAGTATTTCTATCAAATTCCACATTTGCAAAAAATTTCTTTTGTGTTACAAATTATCCGCGGTCCATGCTCTTTCCATTTCGGAACAAATTTCGCCGCTACCTCATCAGGCGAAAAAGTCGATTTTCGACATTTTCATATTTTAATTGTAAATATCTCGAAAATGCGACATTAGCAACAGAAACGGACATCGGATCCGTACTCAGCGACCTCGACTCTACTTGACCGCATATGTCGCATACTTTACTTCGATGCCACGAACGGACGGACACACAGACAGACAGACAGACAGACAGACAGACAGACAGACAGACAGACAGACAGACAGACAGACAGACAGACAGACAGACAGACAGACAGACAGACAGACAGACAGACAGACAGACAGACAGACAGACAGACAGACAGACAGACAGACAGACAGACAGACAGACAGACAGACAGACAGACAGACAGACATTGTCATCCGTATATATACGCCTCGCCGCGCTGAGGCGCGGCGAAATAAGTGTGGAGTATATAGCGATTGTGCGCGAAACGCAGTAATTTTAACCGGATGGCGTTCGCGCGTAAAGCGGCCGATTTGCAAACGGTTTTTTGCGTTGGGTAGGCCTAGTAGGTGGGCAGGGTGGACACCAAACGGGGTCACGCTCCGGGACCCCGTTGGCGGGAAATTCAAAAATTTAAATTTTCAAAGTACTGAAAAGTGGGTTAAACAAGGTAGAACTCGAAAAAGTTGCATATAATGGTATATACTATCTTTAGATATGTTGTAGTACTCAATAGTGCCGAACACGCAAAAAAGAATTGGATCGCGGCGGGACCCATTTTGGCGCCAAATTTGAAAAAATCGCGAATTTTGGCCCAGGGTCGACTTTGACGGGCTGCTGTGCGAGCTAGGTAGCAGCTAGAGCGGCGAGACCACTCTTGTTGCTCCTTCCCAGATGTCCTCTATCGAATGAGCCATGAACGGAGAAAATCGGGCGAAACACAAAAAACTTTCTTACACTGCGACTTTTTAACTTCGGGATCGAAAATTGCGATTTTCGCATTTCGGCGTCTATAGCGCTCGAATGCGTTGCCGAATCGTTCCAAATGTGGTTTCAAACGATTCTGCGCTTAAATCTGGCCCAGAAAAGTATTTTTGAAAAATTTGCAGAGCTACAGTATCCCTGCCGCGTCGGTTTGAATTTTGGGTGTCGAGTCGACTTTGGCAATATTATGCTCGATTTCGGGGTTTTCGGGGGCGCTGATTACGAATTTGGCATCCGTTCAGTGTTTAGATGATGTTTGAACATACCTATGACGAATTGGCATGATACCGTACCCCAAGTGCAGAATTTCGGTTCCTGGAGTCCATAGGAAGTTAGGGTTGTCGTATGTCGATTCCGAGGTTTTTGGGGGCGCCAACTCCGAATTCGGCATTGGTTTTGCACTCCGATGCGTCAGCAGGCCAAAAGAGCATAGGAGTCACTAAGCGTAGGAGTTCAAATTTGTGGAGCATAGCATACTGCGTCCCCCGGACGACTTGCCTGGTTTTCCGTTCAAATTTGCTGGAACGCGCCGCACACAAGAGCGCTTTCTCTTTAGGTTTTCGAGAGGGGGCGCGTCACATACAAGACGAACCAGGTAGCTGTTGAATCGCAAACGTCGCGTCGCACAGTTTGCAGTGTTGAAAGAATCAAGAACGTCGAAAGTCAGTCGACGGATGGGGAAATCCTGGACGCGATCGAGGCATTGAACGAATGCTAATCGCCCTGCAGACACCAAGGCATTGTTGAGAGTGGCCTGTGATTTACAGTACAACAATACACGATGAGATACCACTGTACTACTGGCACGTTCTGCACATTCCATCAAAATGTCTGTTTGCTCGCAAATGGCAAGAGATGATTGAGCTTTAATCGCTACATGATAATTGTACATATGTACATGTACATGTATATTGTACATGTATATTATACACAGGGGAACTGCTGTCTTAGCAGACATGGGAGAGCTGACAGACATCAGACAATAGACGATTCTCAACCAGTCGTAAGGGCGACAATGCTAAACTAAGGTACTCAACAAGATGACTACTTCGTCATGTAGCGTCGTGCGACCCGCTGGTTTGTCGCAGACGGCAAGAGTTGAAAGCGCTTCCGTTGCTACACATGTACTGCAGGGCTATCTGCAATCCAGGACTATTGGCAATCGTAGTACCTACATACTACGAGAACGAGGTCGTCGATATCCTAGCGGTATGGACAATCGCGTGCTGTAACGCTCTTCCATGTGTGCCCCTTCGCGCCCGTTAACTCTTTCTATCACAAGCTACTGTAGCTTCAGCACACCCATGTTCACCATAGGTAAACCCACAGCAAGTTAAGTAACTATACTGCAATCGCGAAAATTAAACAAGGGCATTTTCCTCAGCGACAGAAAGCCACAGCGACGTAACGTCTTCCATAGCAAAGACACCAAAGACAGCGTCCTCCTTTGCAATTTTCGTGCCATCTAAGGAACGCAGGTCAGGCTGCGCTGCAAAAGCCACTTTCTAGGTTGCATCGCAACGTACAAGAGACAAACAAGCCTAAATATGACTTGCCGTAGATTCTTCTACAAAGATTTTGGTCGTTTGACCCCCCCCCCCCCCACGCAGGGGCGCTAGAAACCTCCTTGGAGGAGTCGTACACGTCCATCCACCCCAGACCCCCATCTTCCCTCCCCCCCCCCCTCCCTCCGCCTCCTCCCCGGCTGGCGGCTACACGTATGCTTCACGCTGAGTTGCCTTGCCAGTAATTCCTACGCATATCCAAACGCTGGTAGGTACACGTCAAAACAGTTGGGTAGCGAAGCGACACGTCTTATTAGTGAACATAAGTGGTCGCGTTTTCTCGCAGCTCTGAAATCCGATTAGTAGCAAATTCCGAGCTCGTGCTGTCATAGACAAACAGTGACCAATGGCGATGGTAGTGTGGCAAGTCGCAATTCGTCTTCTGATTAGTGCGACAGACAGCGCTCGTGGTGACAATGTCCCAAAACGAAACGCCAAGGTCTGTTGAGGCATTTTGTTTACATTGCGTACAAGTGAGCGCTGCCCTGTGAGCCGACTTGGGGGGGGGGGGGGGGGGGGAGACAGGCGACACCATACTGTAGTAGGATAATGTGGACTTGTCACCCTCCCCACACCCCTCTCCTCTCCTTTATCTATGTTCGGTGAAGGAGGCCCATCCCTGCCCCCGGATGTAATAAATCTACCTACACAATTGAAGTCATGAGTCCTATTGCGTATTGATGTATTTAATATCAGCGTTAATATCAATTGACGTCTTGAAATCGTCTGGGGAATCTACTGGTGTGTTGATCTCCACTGTAGCTCTTTTCGTACTCGTTGAACAAAAGAAGAGCACTTTGACCGATAGAAGAGCGCAGGGCCGCCTGTAGTTCAGCAGGTTAAAGATACCCTGCATTCTTGAAGTGCTTGGCGCGAGTATGTAGTCTAGTGCATTAGTTAGCACCTATCGGGGCACAGAACCGTGTGTCTTGCTCATCCGAATAAAGTGGCATTCCAAAGCGTTGTTTTCCGCGCCTGGCGTCTTCCAAGTCGTTCGAGCAGTCAAGAATCGGTGCCAAGCTCAAGGATCAGTGCCCGTTGTCGGTCAAGTGCTCAGGTCAATAGATTGTAGCAACGCTCGGCTGCTCGAGTTTCAAGGCCGCGTGCAAGTACACATACCTGTAAGCGCCAACCGGCCGCAGAATTGTGGACTGTACGATAGATCCGTCAAGCTCCGTGCCAAATAATAAACTGGGGTGGCACAGGCAAATCACGTATTTCGTATTGTCTGCAGGCACGCACACTTCGCTACCTAAATAGTTTTTGTGACTGCGGATAATCAATAAGGTATTTTACTGCTTGGATCCACTTAAAACAGTAGCAAACAAGAACGTTTTAGTCAACGCGCTATTGCTTGCTATCATGCTGAATTTCAGCTTTCTATAACATTGGTGATAATCCTTATCTGATCCAGCGATTTTGAAGCCGCTAGAATGATACGAAATTTACGAGCGAAAAACTGTCGTTTGACGAATTAGTTTAGCACGTTTGATGGCGGAGGAAAGTGTAGAGGGCGCCTTACTGTCCAAAGAGGCGCTTTTTGACTGCCTCCCTGAAGAGTTTGATTGCGAAATCCTCGATTTTTCGGCTGAAGACGACGAGCGATACGTTGTTTGGTTGCTACTCGTTCAGTTACGTATTGTTGCGCAGTCTCCAGCCTTTCTTGAAGCGTCTGCATCTGTTTTCGCCTCCGGATGTCCACTATCTCGGACAGGTTCCAGTTCGACGCATTGACGCACATCGACCTCTACGACTACACGGTTTGGTTCGACTGAAATTATTGATCGCCATGCTATACGGTTTGGTAGAGTAATTGAGCCTTCTCTCGCATGTTTGTGTTGTAACAAACAATACGTTGTAACAAGACGCTAACAACGCTGAGTCTTCTTGCAGGGAGGCGGGACGACATCCATTCTACGTTGTCTGGCCATGGAGTCGCCTTTGCTGGAGACCGTCAAGGTCTTCAACGTCACCTTGACGGAGCTGAAGGAGCAGCAGCTTCTCCTGCAGCACGTGGGAGAGTCCCTACCTCCTGTCAGCTGCGTGGACCTGGTGGAGCGCTGTCCCCGTCTGCGCATCCTCGGCATCGTCCACGTCTTCGTCGACGACCCCCATTGGAACCCTTGCAGCGGCTTCCGCGCTGTCAAATGGCCCTCCCACCGTCAGCAGCTGCGCGTGGCCTCGGCTTGGCTGGAGTCGAACCACGGCAGCCGTGTAACCCCCCGCCTACTCGTAGACGGTGGACGCAACTTGGAGTTGCGGGGAGCGCCGCCGCTCTCTTCGGCGAGAAGTGTCTCGAGTGTTTCCAGTGGAAGGAGTCGTAGAAGCTTGCTCTTCCTTACAACGCCTGTACATTGTGTGTCCGTCGTTTGTGGTTGGTAAGGGAGTCTTTGCTCTTTACTCGTCGTTCGCATGAGAGTTCGCTTTCTTGTTTGCCTGTGCTCAGCGCGCTTCAGTCACTTTGGTCTCGTTGTAGCTTAGCACTCACTTGTAGTGTGCTCGCTACCGTCGTACGGCGTATTGTCATGTCATTACTTGGATTACTTTTTGCGGGTTTGTCGATATATTCTTAGGTAGCGACATAACGTGAAACCGGTGAATTCCGCTTTTGAAAATCTTTTGTAGAGTGTGTGTCTTGGAGAGAAGGGTGTGATCCCGTGAATACCTGAATTGAATCAACCGCAAGTGCCGATGCCCATTCGTTAGACCTTCTCAACGCCGTCAGTCAAATGATGTGCACAATCGACAGAGACTCAGACAAAGAGAGCCGTTAGCGTGAGAAGTACCGTGCCACACACAGTTTCCTGGCTACCGCAATTGCTGTCACTAAACAAAACGCGATCGCTATAATTGGTGATTTATTTGCTCGACTCTACCTTGAGTAAGTCTAAAGCTTGGGACCAATCCGCCTGAACTGTTCAAGGTGTCAAAGCTAGCTAACGCACTCGTCGCGAAGGGTAACTGCTATCTGTGGCATAACATATCCGCAGCATGCTCTCCTGCCTGGCTTGTCTCCGAAGCGGGCACAACGCAGCGGCCGAAAGGCGCGATCACACATCCACGCTGCTGTAGAACCTATGTAGAACTTCCAGTGAATGATGCGCTGTCTGTCACTTCCAGAGATCGTCGATGCTGTTTCAGTGGAGGGCCTCAGCTGGCTTGAACCAGGTACAGTTGAATTTCTTCTTGGAAGACAAGTTATTGTCGAGGAGCCACCGACCGTACTTCACCCCTGACAGGTTCTCATGAAACGGCCGGTCGACTTGGGCCCTCCCCCCGTCCGGCGACCTGCCCAGTAATCTCAGTCGTTTGTGCAGACAGCGCAGCGCCAGCCAGGCCCCTTCCTCTTCTTGCGCTAGAAGCTTGTTGGCGAAGAGTTCGCGACGACTCGCGAGGACGGGAAGGTCCAAATGGCTCAGGAGGCAGACCGACTTGCGGAACCGACCTGAGAGGCAAATGGAAATTGTGTCAACTGGCTGAGATTCGTTTCTATAAACCTATAGGTGCGGTCCACCGTAAGCTGTGACGCCAAACTCTGTACCGGTGTTACCTCTGCATCGCAGGTGCTTGTAGCCGGCCCAAATGGAGAAGCGCGTGATCCACGACTTGAACATCGTGTTGTCTTCCCGAAGGCACCTCCCTGGGTAGCCGCCTGAGCAACACTGGTGAGTGTGGCACTGCGACTCATTCGTATGGTATGCCACCAGGTAAACTTACCGGGCGCGTTCAACCTCTCGTCATGGTTCAGTGTGGCCCAGAAAAGCTCGTCGGCGCCGAAACCCGCCTGACTGGTCCACTCGGCCAGTTGGCCTACCGTATACCCCGCAGACGCCGGCAGCTTGTCGTCGAGCACGAATTCGACGAAGGCCCTGCTGAGGGTGGCAGCCACACTTCCCTTGTAGACCGGAGTGTGCTCAGCTGTCATTTCCTTCCTGAGGCGCTGAAGACTCGCCTGGTGGCTGCGAGGCGGCTGGCGAAGTTCCACGTCGTTGGAGCCGTTGAGAATCGTCAAAATGGCCGCCATCTGAGCGTTGCTCTTCAGTGGGAAGTCGTGGCCCTGCAGCGTAACCAGATACTTCCACTGGAGTCGTCTCAGAACCCTGGCGCAGCTGAGATACGCCAGAGGGGTGTTCCGACCGCCAGCGGTCACGTTGTAGGTCCTGTCCGACAGCAGAATGTTGCTGAAGCACGACGACAGCTTGGCGACGGACTCTCGGAAAACCGGAGCGGAGCTGACGTCTACGTGAAGACAGTAGACGTTGTGCCGACGATAGATGGCGCTCAGCGCGTGGTCAAGGTGATAGAGGTCCTGCAGTTTGACAGCGAAGTCCGCTCAACGTCAAACACGCAGCAAACCCAAACCGGCTACAGAGATTCCACTCACCTCATTCAAGTTGATGGCAAACGCGATGGGGAACTTCCTCTCCCACTGTTTCCCGCCGCCGTCAATGGGGCTCCATCTGGAGCGAATGTCTTCGCAGTCATGGAAGCGCGTCGAGTAAGTGGAGTCACTGGGGGCCTTCCATTTGACCAGCTGCTGGAGACGTCCGGGGTTCCTTATGAGACGATCGGACGCCAACTGGTCGCAGAGACTTTGGTCTACTGTCGGCTCCACTGATTCTTTGCTTTCTTCTCCATTCAACGGCGAATTATCGTTCCGTAAGCCGGGGCCAGTGTCCTTTTGATGACTCTTCAGTGGCTCCCGGGAGATTCTCGTGAGCATGTAAAGCATCAGCAGCATCAATGGCAGGAGAACTCGTTTGTCGAGTCTCGGCAGCCGACGCAACAGCCATCTGTAGGGCATCACTGTCGTCCCTATGCCAGTTCGTAGTTCACAGTTGAAGCGAGGAAGGCCATAGCGAGTGAACCGAACCGACTGGCATCCATATTGGGATTGTTGTCGGTTGTCGCTTGCCAACCGGGATGGGCGAGCGGGAGAAGACCCAATTAAACTGATCCGCCCGGGATTTGGTGATTCGCTCGTTGACCTTTCGACGGAGATTCACAGTTCACAGATGCTCTGTCCGGCAGTATGCTGGACTAGTCCCATGTATTGCAGCTTCGTTCAACGACCCCTGTATGCTGTACCTACACATTTGTAGTGCGCTCTCTATGATAATGCACGTATGTATCGCATGCACGCTTATCGCCAGCTATTTTGCGAGTCGCCGAAAAGCGGCAGCGCAGCAAACAACTTTTAGCACACTTCCTGGCTTTGTGAATCGTCCGTGACTCGGATGAATTGGGCAGGGCGGCATGTACCTGCTGCTATTATGTATGGGCGTTATTCACCCCCACAGGCTACTAAGCTTTTGACAATGGACGTGGCTGTGAATTTCCATCGTCATACATGCATACAGTAGCAACTCTGTAGCATATCTAGGCTGTGCTGTGGCTGCACACATTGCAAATTTCTTTTCTCATTGACAACGGCAGCAAAACTGCCGCCACAAGCAACAGAAACAACAGAAAGATTGTCGAACT
>JASAMZ010011821.1:0-75330 GCA_030248115.1 Linhomoeus sp. GSCO2_2
GAGATCGAGAAGTGAAATTGGATAAGCGAAGTGAAGCAAACACCAGCAATTTCACAAAACCATGCCAATCCCAAAGGTGCATTACGTGTAAATATGTGAATGCTTCTAAAACTCTGCACTGCACTAATCTAAACAAACACTTTGAAATGCAGTTCACTAACCTTGACTGTAAGTCGAAATCGGTTGTCTATCTAATAACTTGCAAACGATGCTCACTACAGTACATAGGTGAAACTAAGCAGCCGGTTAAGGTTCGATTTCAACAACACCAAAACTCAGTTAAACGCAAGCAATACGGGTATTTCTACGAGCACTTCTATACCAATGGTCACTCCTTTGAAGACATGGCTGTACAGATAATTGAGCAAATCACAAGTCAGGATGAAAATCAAGCAAGGACTGACCGACTTGACGCTGAAGACTTCTATATAAGGTTGTTTAACACAGCTCGACCATGGGGACTAAACTCAAAAGTAAACGGTTGTAAGCCATTGTCAACCGGCACTAATCCTATGGACTTAACTAAACACCCCTACTTTGGAATTAAAATCCCTAGAGTACCAAGAAGCCACGGACGTAGAAGAAGAGCCAATAAACGTATAGACCCAAACAAAATACAGGAATTTTTCCATTTGGACAACACGAAATGTAACTATGATAATTATATCTATTATAGAAGCTTAACCAAAAGAACAACAATGGTTATCTATGAAGAAATTAACCGCAATAACTGTAACAACATAGGCCTAACTCTTAAAAATAATTTCCTAAGCTATATGGTCAGCAATCTAAGTAAATCAAATGCAACAATAAAATTAGATAACGTTCACTACATACCTACTCCATATCACAACAAAGGTATGGAATATGTTAAACTGCACACAATCTTTAAAGACAAAAGCCTACAAAAATTACTTCCTATTGACATTAAGTTACTCCCTAAAGTGGTATTAAGTTACAAATTTGAACCGCCTATCTCATTAAAACTTTGTAATTACTCAAAAACTCTTAAAAATTTTGACATAGACAATTACACTGTAACACCATGTGAGTGTTCAACTTCGAAATATAGTTACTTACCTACTGGACATATAGTAACTGGTGATCTTGAAATAATTAAAAGTCAAGAATTACGCAATTTATTCAAAAAAGGTTCAAAATATCGCCTTCCACAACCAATAGACTACTCACAAGTTCGAAATTCTTCCTTGGAAACGCTGGACAACTTTTTGTCTTACCTCAACAAAAAGTTAAAACTTACAGATGCACAGACTATGGCATATAAAGTTAGGTTTACCAAAATTTTGCAAAATAGAATCAGTTTTTTAGTCAAACACAATAGTACTGGTACATCAATAAATAAACTTCATACATTACATAGAGATATACAGGAACTACATAAGAAATTTGTATGTGTACCAGCTGACAAAGCAAGTAATAACTATGTCATTATCTGCAAGAATTACTATCTTTTAACAATGTGCAAAGAATTAGGTGTTACAATTAACCAAAATGGTACAAGCACAGTTACAGGCAATGTAACCTATAAACCAGTTAGTGACACCATGTATAGAATCATTAATAGTCACACACAACTAGCAGCCAAATACAATATAAAACTAAGTACTAAAGAGTGTAGATTGCCAAGTATACACATGATACCTAAATTGCACAAAAATCCCTATGGCTACAGATTTATATCAAGTGCCAAAAGTACTACACTACAAAGATTAGCCTTAGAACTTCACAAAATCTTAACCTTGTTCAGAACACATCTTAAAAACTATTGTAAGGTTATACAAACCCGTTCAGGCAAAAATTTGTTTTGGTCCATAAACAGCAGTCAAGAACTCATACAAATAATAAAGGATTCTGCAAAACACAATAAAATTAAATCACTTAATACTTATGATTTTTCCACTCTGTTTACCTCCCTACCACACAAAACTATCATAGAACAAGTTGATTTCATAGCAAACAAACTCTTCAAACACAAAAACCACCAATATGTAGCATGCGGTTATACAAAAGCCTTCTATACAGATTCCACAACATCAAAATATATATATTTTCACAAAAATGACATTGTTAATCTTCTTTCTACTATTCTTGGTGAAACTTACTGTACCTTTGGTAATAAAATATTCAAACAAGTAAAGGGTATCCCAATGGGAAGTAGTTGTTCACCAATGTTGGCAGACTTAACACTATTAGCATTTGAGTATCAATATCTAGAAAATCAAACCCAATATGCTACTATTGGTAATGACACTATCATGGCAAGGTATATCGATGACATTGTAGCATTGAGTGATAACACTAGTAACATAGACAACACATTAAGAAACATTTACCCAGATTCTCTACCACTAAATAGAACCAACCAATACTGTAATCATGCAAACTACCTAGACCTCCAAATTTCCCTTCACCCCTTTCAAATAACAACTTTTGACAAAACAGATGAATTCCCATTTGCAGTACAAAAATTTATGTACTTTGACTCTAATGTTCACTCTTTACTAGGTATTCGAGTCTACAAAACTCAACTTATTAGATTTTTAAGAATCACCGATGATATGAATGACTTTGTCACACGAGCCAAAAATCTCACAGGCATACTGCTTTCACATGGCTACAAACGCATTGATCTCATAGCTGCTCTCAAGTCTTTCCTTGGAAATTATAAAACACTCTTAACTAAGTATGGCTTATTCAATAACAAAGACATTATAAATCTCATACAGATAATTACCCCATAGTTAAATACCCCTTTTCTTCATGTAACTCCACATAACTCCAAAATTTTTTCAAAATTTTTACAATAGTTCACTATATATACCTTCATTTAAATTTTATTCTTACAGTATCCTTCTTCCATAAATAGACAATAACCAAAACTACTACGTGTAATACTACCTTCTACTTTTCCGTAATCTCAACGCAGCCTTGGCAAAGTCAGAAACCCGAAGTTTGAAACTAGAGTCAAATTTGGCTACATTATTGAGAAGTTTTGGCGCTGTTCCCCGAAGAACTACGGCCTATTTCTGATCAACACCTTCGGACAACCAAGCCCTACGCCAAGATGAACGGCCCGGAAGAAGTAAGGAACTTGTGGTGTACCTAAATCGTTTGTTCTGAATGCGAATGGTTTTGTTCCTTTGTGTTTAATGGCCGGTGGGTTACTGACTGATGAACGACTACGTTAGTCTGGCCTGGCCCCCGGTCAGGAATTGTGGATCTCAGAAATCAGGCCGAAATCTACAATTCCAGTCTGAGTTGTTTCATTTATCCGAGATTTGGTTTAAATTCGAATTTCATCAATTTCCACAAAAATTTCTCCAAAATTTACACTTTCACAAAATTTTTTCCTATTTCAATTACACCACTTTACTACATTCTTATTAATTTTTAACCAACTTATCTTCAACAATAAATTTTTAAAATTTTCAATTTGAAATTCGAATTTGGGAATGTTCTTCGTTCGTTTTATATTAATTGAAATTTTTTCCATGATATTACGCTTTTGTTTTGTGTTCCATCGCTTTATTCGTTGTTTTCTAAGTTTTTTGCACTACCCACGTTTTTAAAATTTGACAGAACTGTTTCTTTTATTATAATTTTTAGTTTTTACAGGATTTATTTACAAACTTCTAAGAAATTTTCAGTCCTCTACATACAGGCGATCACGAGAAATTCCATAATTCTTAGCCGCAGTTGCCGTTTGACCTTTCTGCCGTCTCTGTCTACTCGGAATAGTCATACGGTAGGACGTCTCAAGTCGCAATGCGCTTTTTCTGAGTTGGGTCGTGGATTGGGTCGTGGGTCGTGGATTGGGTCGTGGGTCGTTGGGTCGTGGAATACTAATAGCCCTCTTAGCGATGATAGCGGGGCGTCTGTTGGCGTCGTGGACACACGCGTCAATGGTGTGGCGTCACACTGTGGATGCGCGTTGCTGCTGGGCTGGGTTCATTCCCTCACTTCGCTGTGACCTTTCTGCTCGAGAATTGGAAGGAATTGCAAGTCGTTAGCTGGACTGCACGTCAATCTCCCTTCGACTTGCGGTGGTAGCGATAGCTGCGCGAAAATGGGTCAAGAAATGTCGATCCAGGACGTGACGGCCGCGGCGACGGCCGCACTTGCGCAGGCGTTGGCCGCGGCAGCGGCTGCGTATCCGATTCCGGCGGCGATAGCGAGCGCGATCTACGCGTTCTTGTGGCGACAGCCTCCCAACGGCACCAACATCGATCCCGAACGCGCCGAGAGAGCCGGAAGAAGCCGGGTGTGTGGCACTTGACTTCCTACTCCCTCCTCCTCCTGCTTCTTTTGCCCGCCGCTGTTTCGCGCGAGGCAATTGCTCTTTTCACGCAACGCAACCCTTAGCCGTTCAGGAGCAGCTGCTGGAGGAGGCGCGCCTGCGCTACGGCGTCAACCCCAGGGACCACTACAACATCGCCTTTGTGGGCGGCTCGGGCAGTGGGAAGTCTTCCCTCATCAACGCCGTCCGCCGAATCAGGAACAACGACATTCAGGAGCCGGAACTGGACGCCGACGGCAATCGATACGGCGCCGCCAAGGTAACAACGGGCTCTGCAGATGACAAGTTTTGGATGACGAGTGAGGTGTAGACTCCTCCCTTTCTCATTTGCAGACGGGAGAGACGGAGACGACGACGGAGGTGAAGCGCTACGACTGGGAGAGGATTCCCCGCCTGAAGCTCTGGGACAGCGTGGGCGGCGGCACCGTGAGAGCCGGACGCGACAACTTCTTCGAGAACCACCAGCTGTACGCCTTTGACGCCATCGTCGTCGTCACCGCCGGACGCTTCACGCAATTCGACCTGGAGATAACGCGCGACGCGCTAGAGTGGAGGGTGGGTGTCGCGGCCTTCGGAGGATCCATTGCGCCCACTGTCTGTTTCGATTAGACGAGCAATTCGGGCTGTTCAGAAGACGGTGGTGCTGGTCCGAACCAAGGCCGACGTCGATCTCGACAACCGGGCGGAGAACGCCGAGATCGACGTGCGCAGCGTGGACAAGGAGGTGAACTTTGAAACATGGAACGTCGCGCAGCTGGAGCTTCCTAGAGCTTCTGTGTGCTTCCATGAGCTTCGGTGTGCTTCCCTGAGCTTCCATGTGGTCTTCGCGCCCTTCAGACCTACCGGCGCGACGTCGAGAGGAACGTCCTTGGCGACATGGAGAACTTCGGTATGGCGGCGCAGCTGAGGAACGTGCCCATCTTCGTCGTCTCCGACGTCGTGATGCGCGGCGGATCGCCCAACCGACCCCGAGAAGTCTACGGCATGGACGAAGACCGACTGAGGCAGCACGTCGTCAATGGCATCGTCCAGCAGCGCTTCCTTTCGTAGAGTGCGCCCTCTCCACTAGCTTCTCCGCAGAGTACATAGCTAGTAGCATTCTTCCTCTCCACCCGTGTTTCCTTGTTTCTTTGCTGTCGATTCTAGTGCGCCCTTCCCTTGTCGCGCTTCTCTTCTGCTTGCTCAGATGACAGCGCGCGGATCGAGATACGTTGCGACAGTAATTTGACACGCTCGTGAACTCAATTCGGCCACTGTTGTCTTGCGATGTGAAGCCTCATTTCTTTTCCTCGTTGCGCGCGCAGATTCCCTCGATTTTGCGTTCCTCTTCTCCGGTTACAGCGTCATAGTACCAGGTGAATCTTCGTAGGTAGAATTTCTGCTTTGCTTGGTTAGACTCGGTACCTCGTTTAGCGCGCTGAGTGTAGTCGGAAGTACCTGAAGCGATCGCTCGACTTCGATTTCTATGCTGCGTGTATTCGCTAGCCGCCACGATCACAATCGCTCAATGAATGTCGTGAGATCTACAGTACCGTACCTACGAAAATCCGTGTGAATGCCGTGCGCCGGAACACAGTGGCAAAGGTCGCAACACTCCACACTTGGCGCAGTGTGTCAGTGAAGTGTATTTGCTCCACCAGCATCGTGCGTCGCAGTCACTAACGATCGAATGCGGTTTATCGCACCAAAGAGCACCAGAAGCCAAAAGGAGATTCAGGAAACGCAATCTATGACGTGCGATCGTGAGGGTGCTGGTTGGAGGATTTAGGGTAAAGGTAACCGTACATACTCCCAACAAGCGCCTTCGTCGTCGTCGCCGTTTGTTAGGAGAAGTGCGTATAGAGCACCTTTTGCTTCTTCAATCTTTTGCATGAACTTTCTTGAATTGCTGACACGGTCTGCGGTACTTCAATGGCTGCAAGCGTAGGCCCCTAGACATGTTTAGGCGCGAACTTCTTTGGTCAGCAGTGAACGGCGTACTGTTCACCATCGTCACGATCAGGGGTAGTCGGCTATGTCTACTGGCATCTCGTGGACCAGCGTACTGTAGAACTCCTCGAACTCCTTCAGAAAGTGCGTGTCTTCCTTGGTGACGAGGCTGACTGCTACGCCCTTGCGACCCGTGCGCCCGACCCGGCAATTGGCAGAAGAGAGGAGCGCTCGCCAATCGCCAGTGGCGATCCGACTATTGTTTGCCTGCCGTGTACGCGACGCACGCGCCACCATCCCCGAGTCAGAGACTACAAATGCGCAGACGTATATCTGTTCACAAGGACACGTGCGAGGTATGTAACGTCCTGGTGGCACTTAGAACGGAAGAATAGCAGGGATTCCTAAACTACCGTCTTCAGCGCCACTGTCAGCCGCAATGCTCCAATGTACCGACCTGTGCAAGTATGCCTCCCGATTGGTGGGCAGGTCGTAGTTGACGACGAGAGAGACGCTCTCGAGAACGCTGCGGCGCGCCAGCAGGTCGGTGCAGACGAGCACTCGTCGAGAGCTGCCGCTCAGGAACTCCTTCGTAACCAGGTTGCGCTCCCGTTGACTCATTTCGCTGTGCTGTAAATTCCTGGGCAAACAATTGATAGCGAATTTGGGAACCACCGTTCCACTATCCAGAGGGCTGGCCGCTTCAGAATTGCTTTCAAAACAACAGCAACGTATCGCACTTCGCTTGTCCAGACACCGCTTGTAATACAAATCAAAACGTGTTCCTGCATACCGCAGCTATTAGGCGACAGACTAGTAGCGCAAGATTCTGTGTCATTTTGGCCACACGGACATTCTGGCCACACGGACATCTTGGCCACACGGTCATTTTGGCCAAAGGCTGCGCCATTTTGGCCAAAGGCTGTGTCATTATGGCCACACGGTGTGTCATTTTGGCCAAATGTGACCACAAACTCGTAATTAATTCCACCCTCCGACAAAGGTTTGCAGTCGTAATAAATTTGCAAGTAAAACAAGCATGGCACAGCAACAATTCACAGAGATCGTCAAACGTCTGCTTGCTCTAGGTGTTGTTTTCCTTGGGTTGTTTGGGCATGAGCGGCCATCCGACGGCCTTCAGGTAGTAGGCGGTGTTGGCGGGAGTCAGGAAGGTGCAGTTCTGCGCCTTTTCCTTGTTCTGCGCCTTGTTAGCACTCCGACTTGAAAAGGCGGAGTGCTATAGTCGGGGCACCGATTTCATAATCCGTTTTGCCACGATAACTTTTGCGTGGTTGATCCGATTTGCAAACGGTTTTTTTTAATCGGAAAGGCTTCGAAATACTTTACAAAAGTATCCACTCTTTTACTCTTCCACTTTAAAATACTCACAAACCACTCTGTATTAATAAAACAACTCAACTTTTTTAAAGCAGCTTGTTGATGTCACTTTCACAGAGTGTGGCCAAAACGACCTGGCGTTTGGCCAAAATGACGCAGCGTGTGGCCAGAATGACGCACCCTGTGGCCAAAATGACGCAGCGTGTGGCCAATATGACCATTGGCCAAAATGACGCACCCGTGTGGCCAAAATGTCCGTGTGGCCAAAACGACCCAGTACCTAGCGCAACAGCGCAGCGACAGCCACTAAAGATGTCGCCTTTACCGAACATATCATAACATTCTTCACATGAACATATCTGGCAAGACCCTCTTGATTCGTGAGAATGGAGTGAGCAGTGAACAAAAGTAC
This sequence comes from Linhomoeus sp. GSCO2_2, assembly GCA_030248115.1. Taxonomy (NCBI): domain Eukaryota; kingdom Metazoa; phylum Nematoda; class Chromadorea; order Monhysterida; family Linhomoeidae; genus Linhomoeus; species Linhomoeus sp. GSCO2_2. The sequence continues at coordinate 7,998 of JASAMZ010011821.1, forward strand.
AGTAACCAACTCACCATCTGTGAGACGGCGAGTTGTTTGGCCACTAGACTCTGGGTCACCCAGTCTACCTTCCGACGGCCGTTGCAGAAGACGACCGCCTGCTTGACGCCCACCGATTCGTAGAGGTCGCACAGCGCGTCCAACTTCCACTCCTGCGACGGAATAGTGGATTTTGTTGGGTTGGTACAAAATATGAGAGAATTATCAACCGATAGATCGTGACAGAAACTCACAGACGAACCAGTATGCGCCGTGGCACAGCGTTATCGACAAGCTACATAGGATACCCATTGCAGGTACGGTAAAACCATCCAGACCTCCTTCTCGACGTTGACGTAGAACTGTCTGATGCCCTCGAGACTCAGCTCCTCCTTCTTGACGAGAATGCGCACCGGCTCGCGCATGAAGCGCTTTGCTACCTCCAACACTTCACAAGGCATGCCTGTCGTGAGCAGCAGCACCTGGAGAATGGGTGGAAGATGTGAAGTTCGCGGAAAACATTAGATTCGTCTGACCTACTGTACATACTCCAAAAAAGCCCCCCCCCCCCCCCACCCCTGTAATAAGACCTACCATCCAATAGTACCATCTCCCAGGATTTGGAAACTTTGTACGTACAGTATGCGTACATAGAAGATGTGTAGATACCGTAGGCAGTGACGCTATGCTATGTAGACACCGACAGATCCTTGCTCGACATGTCATTTACAGGCACATATGTAGGCAAAATTTGGAAAACTCGTTCTCACTTGTACGCCGGGGAGCATGCGCTAGCCTCTTCCTGACGTGGGCGGAGAAAATTGATGTGCTGCAATATGTCCGCTGGGTTGGTGAGGACGTCCGCCTTGCGTTTGTCTGTTGTCCGGCTGGTTTTGTTGGAAGAGCTTTGTCCGGCTGACGTCGGCCATTTGAAGTCGGACATCGGACATCGGACAGCGGACATCGGACATCTGATATGGGACATCGGACGTCTGACATCGGACAGCTGACGTCTGACATCGGACGTTAGGCAGCGGACATCGGATGCCGGTCATCTGTCACCGGACATTTCGGGTATGTCGGCGGACGTCGGACATCGGACATCGGACATTTGTCATCGGACATCGGACGTCGGACATCTGACATCGGACGTTGTAATTTTGTCAGGTCGGATCCGCGGACATCGGACATTTTCCCGACGGACATCTGACAGCGGACGTTTGTCGGCGGACATTTTATTTTTGTCCGATCGGGTTAGCGGACATCTTTTTTTCGTCCGATGGGCTGAGAAGAGAGGACGACGGTGATTAGTAGCATTTTGTGTGATATTGTGTCTTGTGTGTGCGTCGCTGTGCAGATTTGTGCGGCAACAATCGAGCAGTTCCGCGAAAACGCCAACGTGGCCAGGGGGCCAGGACAAACAGAGAAGGAAGGGCGAGTGAACAACGAAGCGTGTGGAAGGAATGAAGGTAGCGGAGAGGCGCCTAGCCGCCTTGTGTGGAGGTTGTAGAAGCGCGATACAAACAGCCAAGCGAACAATTGGCAATGTGGCAATGGGTCGATTGGAGAACGAGAGATGTCGATGCCGACGCGCCGTATTTCGTAGAGCGGTGGGCGCGATATCTAGCTAGGTATTGCACAAATCGAAGGCGGTATGGGCGAAGCGAGATAGGAAAGAGTAGAAAGCACCGAACAAACGGAAGGGCAAAGGCGTAGCACCGAAGTAGCAGGCACCGAAGTAACGAAAGGCTAAAGGCAGCTGTGGGGCTAACTGTAAAGCTGGGTGGCGAGCGGAGCGACGGCGCTCTCTGGAAGGGTGCGTCGGAGCACAAAAAGCAAAGGGCGCGACTGAGGGACTGTGAACGAGTGATGTAAGGTCACATCTACTTCAAGATGCGCGGCGAGTTCTTATGCAGCAGCACGACGGTCACGGTTTTCAGCAGGCGGTGCCATTCCTCCTGATCGACTGGAGTTTGCGACTTGCAGTAGTCGACGGTGACCTTGTAGCGGAGCGCGTTGGAGACGAAGCCCTCGTAGTTCCCCCACGTTCCTGTAGTGTTTTGTTCGTGTCGCCTTTGTGCTGCCGAGCGCAAAGTGGTGTCTGCGGGTGTGGTTACCTTCGTCGGCTGCGCCTTCCGTGGGAATGGTGACGGCTGACACCAAGGACGAGGCGTCAGGCGTCGGTGTCGGCGGCGTGGAGGTGCTGCCGTGGGTGGTCGGGTTGGTGTACCCGAAAGAGTCGGCGCTTGTCGAACTGGTGGTGGGGTGGTCGTGCGCCTCGGTGGAAGCGCCGGCGTTGCAGTGGGGGGGGCTGAGCCTGTGGGAGATGGAACTGTAATCATAGATGAGCAAGGTCTAAAACTTAGAGCGGGGGGGTCCCAGACCTGATGCGTAGTGTTCAGTTGAGAGTTACATATTTTTCCAAAATGGTGCAAAATTAAATGTAGGGAAATATTGCATTGCCATTGTAGTAAGCACAAAAACAAATAATGTTCATATAACAACTTATGACTGAGTGGTACACAAATTGACAGAAAATTTATGCGGCCCAGGCGAAAATTTGAGAATTCAGATATTATGCACTAAGGAAGTGGGGTGAAAGTAGCGCCGAAGGCGAAAATTTTTAATTTTATGGTAAAATATTTACAGAATCTGCACAAATATGCAATGTTGTAGCTCACTATTCTCGGTCGGCACATGTATTGGTCCGGATTGGACTTGCGTAGTGCGTATTCCTACCAGAATGGAGCGTTGGATTTGCTTACCCTTGCCTACCCTATGCACGGTTATTTTGAAGTGGAGTTAAGCCGTGTGTGCAAAACCGTACGTGGCGTTGCAGCTCTTCCCAGCGGACGCAGACCGGCTCTTCCAAAGGGATCTCGTGAGAGTTTCCTTGGGCGTCGACGCGGTCGTAGACGACGATTGTCCATCTGCAACGAGTGAGTTGCTGGTTGGGCGGGAGGTGCAAGGGTGTTGTATGCGTGATAATTACGTGTTTGGCTTGCGCAGGCGAGCCGTGTGCTGCCACACCATCTGCTGCTGACAGAAGTGGCACTTGCCCCAGTCTTCGGAGGGTCGAATTTCGTTGCGCAGGTGGTCAGTGATGTCCTTGCTGAAGGTGAGGGGGGGTTTGGGGGGGGGGGGGGGGGGGGTTTGGGTGGATGCTTGCGAAGTGTTCAAATGTGTACCTCCCAGTTGGCTCGTTGTGCAGGTGCGACAGGGAGTGCACCACCACGTTGTGCGTCCCTTTCTCGTACAACTTGTTGCAGCTGAAGAAGAAGTGATCTTGTGTGTCTTGCGAGGTGGTGTGCTGTTGGGAACGTGTGTGGGACACTCACTGGAGGCAGGACGTGTACAGGGCCCAGTCGTGGACGAACCAGTTGTGCAATGATTCCGAGGCGGTGGGCTCCGTTGTGCCCATGTCCGTGCCGTGGGCAGTGGCGGGCAGCACCTTGTTGGCGGTGGAGAGGATCCAGCGCAGCATTTGGGCAACGTCCTGCAGAGAGGTACGCTGTGTGGCGATCAAATAGCTACGTGTTGCGCGAGTTAGGTGCTCCTTGATTCGATTTGTGGAAAAGGTTGCTTACGGGAGGCTGCGAGGCGAGCGTGGCAGTGTCCTGCTCGTAGGCGGCGTGCAAATCCCACAACAGGCGACTGCGCTGGTTGTTGTGCGCTTCGGGCCAGTCGCGGAGCGCTTTGGCAGCCCTGGAATGGTGTATTAGACATGAAGGTTCTGGAATGAATTTTTGAGGAAAGTGAGTGCTGAGTGGTGGATCAAAGAACACGTCAAATCAAAGAACACGTCAATCAGAACGTGGTATTCAACGGAGTGAAATCGATGGAGATGTGGTTTGCTGTTGACATTTTGGTGTCGGCTTTAGCCAAACCTTCGCAATGTCTACTGGCGACTTTCGCGGCGACCTCCGCCCCCCCCCCCTCCACTCCCTGAGTGGGGAACGCATGAAAACGTGTCTTTTCCTCACATGTTGCCATCCACTTTGTCCTCGGGCAGTTGGCGCAGGGCACGCACGATTCGGTTGTTTTTGACCAGCAAAGTGAGGAGCGCAGCGAAGGGTGCGTTCATTCCCGGGTAGCTGTAAAGTGTTATGACGTCTAGCTGCGGGGGCAGCGAGTGGCGACGTGTTATGGTATAAAGTAGTGGGTGCGACTCACGTGGAACTCCCTTTGCTGGTGCAGGTCACTCGGCCGTTTGGACTGATCGGCGGCGGACCGCCGTGAGGAGGCGCGTTTTCGATGTCGACAGTGGCGGGCTCGACCTCGACTTCGTCGTCCCCGTCGGTGCTGTGGAGCGGCGGCGAGGCCATGGACTCCTCGCTCTCTTCTTCCTCGTCGGTTTCCGCGATGAAATCCGCGTCTTCTTCATCCTCCTGAAATGTCGTTGTTGAAAGGACGGGTGATTGGAAGGGGGGGGGGGGGGTGGGGTTTGGTGCTGGGTTTAAGGCGCCCCCCCCCCCACCACTACCATGGGTTGTGCGGAAAGTGGAAAGGTGTGATCTGGTTGTGTTTACAATTACGAGGGAGGGAGGGAGGGAGGGAGGGAGGGAGGGAGGGAGGGAGGGAGGGAGGGAGTGAGGGAGCCTTACCATGTCCTCGTCCCCGCTGGAGTCCTCGTCCCCGCTGGAGTCCTCGTCCCCGCTGGCTTCTTCGGCTTCCTCGTGAACGGCGCGGAGGGTGGGCTGCTCCCCGCTGCTGGTCGAGTCGTGCAGCGTGTATTGGCTGCTGCTGCCGGAGGTCGTCGTCGACTGCGAGGTCGAGGGTTCGTCGGAGATGTTGTCGATGTTGACGACGTCTTGTGGATGTTGGGCTGGAGCGCAGACGGGTTCGTTCTCCTTTGCCGGATCATCGTGGGGGTGGCCGGCACTCTGTAACATGGTCCGCGTGAAATTGTTTCTTGCGGGCGGCAGTGTTTTGTGAATGAATCGTGTTTGTTACCGGGGGGGTTTTGGGTCGACTGGAGGAAGCCGAGAAGCTGCCGCCTCCTCCGCACGCGCCGCTGCCTTGTGGTTGGGGGGTGCCCTCGGGGGAGAAGAGGTCGCCCGGCTGAACCAAGTCCATCGCCTGCAGCAGCATGTGTCCCTCGAGGAAGGCTTCAGCTGGAAAAGGGGGCGTGCGTCTAGACCGCGTGGTGTATTGCGGAGGCGTTCTGTTTGGGGGGGGGGGTGGTTTCAATCCTACAGTTGGGAAGGTGGAAGATAAGGATCGGTTGCGCCTCCCCCTCCCTACCCTGACCCCCCCCCCCCCCCTCCCTCCTTCCCTATCTGGTCGGAATGGATGTGGTACCAATGCAAATGTATCTTACTGGCTTTGTTCGGTCGGAGGATGCCCTCCTTGAGGAAGATGGCGCGCCAACGGAAGTCGGACGCCTGACGCATCGTGTTGAACTTCAGTTTCCAGGTGGTGGAGTCCGTCGTCTTCTCGCGGAAGGTCACGGTCGCGTTGGGGATTTCGATGTCCACGTGACTCAGGGGCGTCACCGCCATCTGATCGTGTTGTATGGTATTGTATTGTTGATTGACAAGACAATGTGCGACAGGGGCGGGGGGGGGGGGGGGGGCGGGGGGTTGGCCCCACTCTCCCATTAACTTTAACAGCGTAGGCGCAGGCCACCGATCTTTCTGAAGGCAAAGGATCGAGAGGGGGGGGGGGGGTCCCGGTACCCGGAAAATCGATTTAGCATTGTCAGCAAAAAGTGTGTAAAAGCGCCTTATTTTGGGCAAAAACACGCTAATGTGTGAATAAGTAGACGAAATATAGCGCCGCAGGCGAAAATTTGAACGAAATAGGACCAAAACTGCCAAACATACAAGAAAATTTCCGAAATTTCCGGATTTGTTTCCAAATTTCGGATGCCAGAGGTGGGGGGGGAGTATCAGTGAACCAGTGAAACGTGCACTGATGGCGGCCCAGGGCCAAGAGGGGGGGGGGGGGGGGGGGGGTAAACCTCCCCCCCCCCCGCTTGCACCTATGCCCTCCCCGCCTGCGCCTATGATGCACAGAGGTGAAAAGGATCGTTATTTTTAATCCCCCCACCCCCCCAAGCTGAAAGGGCAACCTAAAGTCGGTAAAAATAATAACTTTGCCTAGAAGTCGACCTTAGGAAAGCAGTCTCCTGCGCAGATATTCTGTAGATGTGTACTTACTTCTTTGACGATGGTCTCGAAGTTCGGCTTGCCGCTGCTGATGCGAAGTCGGCCCGGGTCCCCTCCGTTCGGGTCGATTAGGGCCCATTCGGTCAGTGTGCCGGAAGCGATGTCCTTGCTGCTGAGGGAGCCGTCTTGATGGCGCTTCTCGTACCTTGTGACTCCGTGGAACAGCTTGAAGTCCGCCGTGGTGCCGTAGAACTCGTCTTCGAAGCTCATTTTGACGATACTCTTGTTTTCTGTGGTATTGCCGGCGTGTGTTCTCTTTACTAAGAAATTCCGCTCTCAACGAATCTCGGAAATGTCGACTACAGCGAGAAATGAAATTTTGAACTGCGTTTGACTCCTTTTGGCGGGACGTTATGTATATGCAAATTTGCGCGTCTGTTGCCCGACAGCTGCGGTGTGTGTGTTACGGTAGTGGGCCATTCCCTTCGAGGGTACGCAGATGGCATGAAGTGGTGTTTCGAACGGACGTTTCGTACAGTTGCATGCTTAGTGATTGAGTCGTGCGTATTGCTCTGCTATCTCAACGTGAAACAACGTATGCGGAGGCCGTCTGCCCCCGCAGTGGGACGACAGGTGTAGTCGGTTGGGCTGTCGCCTTCTGGCCCCGCGTTGTGATAGAAGGTGCATTCTAATTGGCTAATGGGGTGTTGTATATGTGCGAGAATCGGGTTAGATCTTCTTCAATCATAGCGAGGAGTCATTTTGAACAAAGTGCGTGCATTGGCGACAAAATGGAAGGAGGGCGGGCGGAACTGCGACAAAAGAGACGGCTGAAAGAACGCACGAAACAACCATCTGCGACAAAAAGGAGGCGGTTGGCACCAAACGTGACACAGTCGACTGGGGGTGGTGCGCGAATCATTTGCTAGGTGCCTGCACCGTCACTTCTGGAAGTAGTTGAGGGAGAATCCCAGGTGGAGGGCGTGGCAAGGGACCGCGCAGAGGGCTGAAGTAATAGCAGCGGTTGAAGCTGATCACCTATTTAGTGTTAAGCTGTCGACTACCCTCTGCCTCAAGAGACTGTTACAATGGACTGTTTTGTTTGCTTCCCCCCCCCCCTTCCCCCAACCCCCTAACTCCCCACTTACAGCAGTCGCTGTAGCTTACCGATTCGGCAAGTTGCGCAGGCGAAGACCGTTCTCTTGTGCGGGCCGTGGGGAATGTGGATGCTGTTGCACTGGCAGCGGCGGTTCCGCACGCCGTCCCAAAGGTTCCACACGTAGCACGGCAGGTGGGAGACGTCTCTGTCTGTCGTGTTGGGACGGCGGAGAGGTCTGTAGGCAGTTTCCTTTCCCTGCGAGAGAAAGTGGTGGCAAAATTTGTTGGAGCCGTTTTCGGTCGAAGCTGGTTTGGTTGCCACTTGACACTGTCTGCTGAGGAACAATGCGGGTGGGATGCGACTGTTGTGGTGGCGGTCACGTGGCGGTATGTTACGCATGCGTGACGGCAGACCTTGTCGCGCAGCACGCTGGCACGTAGCTGTTTGAATAAGTCCATTTTGAAGTGCTTCATGCCCCGCCGCTTGTGCGTGTCGTCCAGCGGGAAGGTGGGACAGCGGGACATTCGGTCGAGCACCAGGCAGTTCGCCTGCGTCACCCAGCGTAGGATGTCGAAGTTCTTCAGTTCAGGAGTACCGCAGCGACCGGGACGGCATGCGGCCGGGGAAATCGCTTGGTTCCTGATGTGGATGTGGGGTCAAAGGGGCCCTATTCCAGTAAGGGTAGTGAAACGCAAGATTGATTTGTCACAAATGCATACGTGTGAAAATGGGGGGGGGGACGGTTGGGGAGGGGGGGGGGGGGGGAAGGCTTCCCCAGATAACCGCTCCCGACTTCCCCAAAAGACCCCCCACCCCACTAGAACTGGAAAAATATTCGCCTGTGGTGTTTAAAAAGGGCAAAAAGTTCGCCTGCGGCGCATGAAAATATCAAACAGTTTCGGCCGCGCTGCGGCGCTGTATGTTGGACGGTTTTGACCACAAGTAAGCGGTAGTTGGCACTTTGTGGCCTATTTTTGCAAAGTTTTCTTACTTGTCGGTACTGTTTAGACAAAATTTTTTCGATCATTCGACACCCCCCCCCCCTCGAGGGGTACTATTTCCCCTCCCCCCCCCCCCCCCCCCCCCCCCCCCCCCCCCCCTTGGTCGGTTGGCGCTTACACGTATGTACACAGGTGTGTTCGAACTCTCACAAATGGTCCACTGCGCCAAGCGTATCCCTGTAAATGTTGATGCCCTCCGGTTTGGGCACTATGACTTCGCGCCATCTCCCGCTGGCGAAGTCCTGCGCCCAGCGGTGGGCGCTTCGGACCTGCAAAGGGGGGGAGGGGGGGTTGTTGTGGTATGCGAGGTTACTGTAAGTCGTCGAGGAGCCCCGCCGGGGTTAGCGTTTGTTGCATTCTATAGACCCCTCTGATCGACAGTGCTATGTGAAATTGGGTGGGATGCACTACATCGGATTCTCCCCCAAACCCCCCCCCCCCCCAATCACTGTGAACCCCCCCCCCCCCCCCCCCCCCCACACATTACAATCCCATGTATTGATCACTAGTGTTCTGCGTTGAAAGAAGTGTGTTGCATTACAACCTGTGTCACGTCGAGTGGGATGGTCGACACCAGCGTCATCTTGTTGAGGTCCTTCCAGTTGACCAACGTGTACGGCGAAGTGCCGTTGGAGTAGCAGAAGCTGAAGTCTCCTCGCTTCAGCGGCTGCCCCTGCAGAGCAACAGGAGTGGAATTTAGTGGCAATTTGTGGAAGTGCGCCGAAGAGTCACCTCAGTGGTTCTGTCCTCCATAAAGACGTTGGGAAAGAACGCCGCCGACTGGGCCACTGCGCCGAGGTACCACGTGGAGTTAGCCGCCAAGAAGTGGATGGGGATGAGGCGGGAGAACTTCTGGTCACCCACCACCTATAAAGAAAATAGTGGCGTTGGTTTGTGTGGGACGCCCGCCGTGTGTGGCGATTCAACGACATGGAGCGACGATAGGCGCTCTGTACGCACGATGTGGCCGCGGTTGAGCAAGTTGTGCCCTCTGCTGCCGAGTTCACGCTGCGTGAGCATCTCAATGGTCAGCGCTGTCACCGATCCCTTTTCGTCGTACAGGTGACGCTTCCTTGGGTGATACGGGATCATGTAGAGGGCATAACTGGTCGAGGTGCACAGCGTCGCGAACTCCAGCCCGATGACTGCTGGCTTCGAGGGATTGTGGCGTTTGAAGCAGCGCTGCATCTGCAACTTCTCCGTCTGGCGTTTGCGCATAGGTCAAAGCGATTGATGACACTCGCCTTGAACCTCTCGAAGGTCTCGTCCAGTATGAGGATCTGCCTGGGACTGAGCAACTCCTGGGACCTGGTGGATAGCAGCTTGTACGCGTCCGCGATTTTGAAGAGGGGGTCGTACGTCCCCTTCGTTGGGTCATTCTTTCCCTTCCGCTGGACGTCCTCAGGATCGTACAGGCAGGTGGCTCCGCGGATCTGTTTGTATCGGTCGGCTGTGATGATGTCCTTCAGTCGGCTGGCCTAAAAGAGGTTCCCATTGGCCGACTTGAAAGCGGTGTAAGAGAAGGTCGACCTCTAGTTCGGGATCCGTGCGGTGGTCGCTGGCGTCCCGCATGGGCCTGACGTCGAACAGCTCGCGCGCTGCCAAGTAGGCGCGCATGTCAACGTCGGTAAGATCACTCCATTTGTCCTTGTAGAGGGCGGAAGGAGCGACGTTGTTCTACCTGTGAAATTGTTATACTCCATTTGTGAAGTTGTTCTACTTCAGTGTGAAATTGTTCTACCGCTCGGGGAAATTGTTCTACTCGGGTGGGAAGTTGTTCTACCGGAGTTTTCTGCTTAAGCGCCCCCTCCCTTCGCCAACTACACGGCCTTGAATATGGGACAAGGAGGGGGCGCTTAAGCGGCAGAATCCGGTGCTGTTATCCGTCGCAAAATGTGTACATATAAATGCACCTACCTGGACATCTATGGACAGTCTATGACTGGGAAGATTGACGTTGCATGAAGTTTGGTGTGACTTGGGAATTTGTTCTACCTCACTGGGAAGCTATTCTACTGGAATAGAAAGTGTTCTACTCGAGTGGAACGTGTGTTTCTCCTGTTAACTTTTATCGAATCTGCAACCTCGCTTGTCACTGAATCCATGTCAATTTGCTTGTCACTGAGTACATGTCATGCCCCACTGATTCAACCTTGCTGAGATCGACGGTGCACTTGATTTGTTGCCAGAAACAGTCACAGCCACATCTTAGCCTCTAACAAGACCACAAAGTGACGACTTGGATGTAGAAGTAGGAGTATCACCAACTACAGTCCCAGCGGGAAAGAGCGGCCGTTTTCGCGCGACCGCGCGAAAAACAGCGCTTTTGCGCTTCTCTGTTGTTATCATGCAAATCCGATCGTACACAAAACCATTTCGTGTTATGGTAGCATAGCAAATTTGCATAGTCACAGTGCGGAAAGCACAGAAGCGTTCTTTTTCGCGCGGAATCGCGCGCGCAGGACAGAAACGCGCAAAAGCGGCCGCTATTTCCCGCTGGGACTGTATGTTGTGGTTGGTAGTTTGTGCTAGAAATTGCTCATAATGGAAGACGAGACGGTGGCGTGTGTACACTGGCGCATCACTTGTGTTAGCTGACATTTGTCCTCAGACAGAAAGTGTAGAACAACTTCCCACAGGGGTAGAACAACTTCACAGCCGAGTAGAACAACTTCCCAAAAAGTAGAACAACTTCCCCTCTCGCTAGGTAGAACAATTTCTCCAGTAGAACAATTTCCACCCAATCTAGAGGGCGGCCCCTTTTGCATTAGTAGCGTCACGCCACAGCCTGAAGAAATGATCTCAGATGGAGCGCGTATTTTGCGCAGGCGCTTTCCGACGAGGCAGTGGGGAAAACCTGAGCCAGTCTCGGCCAACTCCATCCAAGAACAGTTCTGCCGCGGGAACCTCTTCCTTGCCAAACTTTGTGGTTGGACCTTAACGAGGAGAAACTACGCCACGTGTGACTGCGAACGAACTTTTTCTAAACGTTAGGCTTCCCAGCAGCGCGCCTTCAATTCTCTCCTTTCACGCGGAAATTTTTGAAACTGCGCTGTGAGCAGTCGAACCTGGTTCTCCTCGCGGAGTGAATGGGACGCTGTTGGTATGCGCCCATCCGTCGGCTGGAGGAGCGTCTCTCCAGGCGAAGTCGCTGCGAATGTGGCGGAAACCCGGTATCGGGGTCCTGTTCCACTTCTGTGCCTCCGTTAGACGGTGACCCGCACGGCGCTCCACGTCTCGCGGAAAGTATTCTTCAGCGCCGTAACAGTGTCGGATGGAGTTGGGCGGTTTCAAGACGTCGTTGCAGATGTCCATGGCTCTTCCCAGCAGTGTTGCATCGCCTTCGTTGCTGTGGAAGGAGAGGCGCAAGTCGTCGGTGATGACGGGCGCATGCTTCGCTTTCCTGCGTGCCCGCTTCTTCAGGGGACTGTTGTGGCGGAGTCTGCGGTCGGCGTATTCCGCCGCGTGTCGCGCACTCATCCTACTGGAGGCGCTTGACCTCTTTCTGTTGGACGGCGGTAGCACGGGACTGGCTTGGCCGCCTGGGACTACTCGCTGTCCGGCTGCGGGGGCACCCCGCCCACGCGGAATGACGCGCGCGTTGCGCCCTCGTCCCGCCACGGCTGGTCCTGCGCGCCGCCCTACTCCGCGCGCGTTGCGTCCTCGCCGGTGACCGGCTACTGCGGGGGCAACTCGCCCGCGTCCTCTGGGTGGCCTTCTGGGTGGCGGCTTGTTTCCGCCGCGCCCTCTTCCTGCGCCTCCAGCCATCGCGCAACTGTTAACGGACACATTAACGGCGGTTCGGAACGAGTCATGGACGGTGTCAGAGGTCAGAGACCTCGTTAGCTGTACACATTGACTATGTTTGAATGCAAATGGGGAAGAACCTGTTCGACAATCGTGCCACACAAACACCCAGCAACGTGTACTACGTCGGAATGGGCGACGTGTTCAAATCACAAAACAATTTAGTAGTAGTGCTTCTCCGGCGGGGGCGGGTCGAAGTAGCCCATGACCACGCCCAGGTAGCCGTTCAACATTGTGACGATTTCTTCTTTGCTGGAGGGCCTCACCCAACCGAGATTGTTGACAACAGCCGCCATCGTCTGCATCGGGAAATTCAACCAAATCCTTCTCCCATCTATGACCTGTTTGTTCACGTAGATACCCACCTGGTGGAACTGGTCGCCCATGTGAAAGTAGTCGAACACGGCGCGCTTCATCTCCGCGCTCATCTCGACGACAACTACTCCCAAATAGAAGCGGAAATGTTGGCGTCTCTCGGGCCCGGCATTCTGTAGAGGGTATGTACTGTCGCAATCTATTTGCATTTGCACAATTGGTTTCATGCCAACTACGAATTAAGGGGCACCTCCAGAAAGCGCAAAGTGACCCAGTCCGGAACCCAGTCGGCCAGGGCGACTTTCACGTCGGCCACGGTGGGACGCCTGCGGCGGTTCAGCGCTGGCTGGGGACTCAAGGGAACGATGTCGTCATCGGGAGACTCGTCAACGGGAGCCTTGGCCGCGCCGCTGTGGGGGCACTGGGTGTGCGAATTGACCTCCTGTCAAAAGGGTACCACTACTATCAGTAACGACGCTCATAGTTGTGTACGAATGACACAGAGGGCGCCCTACTGGAGAGCGGTCGATCACTGGCTGGGTGCTGGCGACGAGGACGGCCGAATTGTTCGAAGAAGTGTCACTGCGAAGGCCAAGGCACGGCTCAAACAGATTCTTGACGCTGCGGGCTGCGGGTCCTTCACCGTCTGAAAGCTTCAGTGGAGTAGCGCGAGGTAGTCGGTTTTGCCAAATTGCGTGCATGTGAGCCTTGCTCACCGAGACTGTTCAAGAGGGCACTTCGTTCGGCCCTCTTCGCAGACCCGTCGACTACTGTGGGCGCTCCCGCATGCTCTTTGCTAGGGGAGTTGAGGGGGGTGAAGAGAGCGTCGGCCGTGTTCTTGGTGTTCGTCGTAGCGTCGCTGGGGCCACCTGGTGCGGTCCCGGCGTGTTGGTCTTCAACGAGCACAACGTCCTCCGTGTCGCTTCCCACGAGACACTGTGCGGCGGGACGCGCAGTGCGTTTCTGGTGGTCGGTCACTTCCGCACACGCATCTGGAATGCCTTTCGCACGCGTTGCTGAGGAGCCGCTGGACCGATTGTTCTTGCGGCGGCGCGACTTCTTTTGCGACGCCGTTGGCGGGGGACCGAACTTTTCAAAAATCTCTGAGTCGTCACTGTCCTCTGTGCAAGGCCTCTTTCTGGCGGAACTCCTTCGCTGCGAGTCGGACGCCTCTTCCAGGTCGACGAAGCTACAGTCGAGCAGGTCGTCCGCCGCTTCGTCCTCTGCGTCTTCCAGAGGGCCGCCGACCGTTCTGGATGCTCCATTCCCTTGGTCAGCGCTCCGCTCGGGGACTTTGTCGCCCTCTGTGTGTGGCTGCAGCCGCTGTCTGAAGTACTCCTTGCGCCTGTTGTGCACGCGACGTCCGCACTGTCGCAGCAGTTGGAGGATTTCCAGGTCCGTGAAACGGCCCTCGTCGAATAGACCCGCCTCAACGGCGCCGAGTTCCAAGGCAAACCTCCACAACGGGTGCTGACTGTCTATGAACTCCCGAGGGGTCTTCTGGCCACTGGCGTTGGTGGTCGATCGGAACGTGCGTTTCACTAGAAACGGTGTCTGTCAATGAGCCTCTTGCAAAGAGACGACGAAACACAAAGTGACTGCTCCGCAAAACCAACTAACTCCGCCAGTCGAATACGGAGCCGTCGCATGTTGCTGCCAAAATCTTGTATCCCACGTGCAGTCCTCCGCTCAGACGGCACTCGGCCACCGTCAATCGGGGACCGTCCCGTTCACAAGAGATGAGTGCGCCTGGATCCTTCTTCGACAGCGCTCGCAGCTCGCGGCGTACCTACAAAACGTGACGCGGAACGTCTTAGGGCCGGCCCGTCCCTTCCTACACACACACGTACACACACAAACACGGGACGGACATAACACCTGCAGGGACCCCATGTAGCTCGCGAGACGCCGCCACCACTGGTCGCGAAGAAGCTTTGCAGGGTCGACGCTCAGAATGCGCACCGTCTTGTCCGACGAGTAGGAACGGCGCACGAACCTCCATCCGCCGGCCGCCTTCAGCTTGTCTACCACTTGTTTCTCAGTGTTTCGCAAACACTCCGGCTGCGTGACACGCGGGCTGTCCAGGTCTGCCTCCAATAGAGGCGAGGTCCATCCTAAACGAGACCCAGCTCTTCCTCTCGCCGCCTCATGTTAGTGGACGCTCCGAACACAAGGCGTGCGTGCCTTCTTTCCAATTCGAATTTTCGGCGGCAACTGCGGCGCAGAAACGCTGCTTCGCCCGACGAGCGTTGCCGTCTGTCAGGTCGCGCACCTCCACCCCGAACGTACGCAAGAAGGATTCAACTTCTGTAATGAACGTTTGTCTGTGGGGGCAGACAGACGGTTACTTCACTACACTGCTGCACCCAATTTACACACGCGAAAGTCTCTGCGCAACCGACGCGCAGTCGGCCGAGCAAGCGCTGTCCATTGCAACGTCCTCCAGGTGGGAGAAAGCAGTCGACTCGCCTGTTCACACCGGCGCCGAACAGCTCTTTCCTAACATGCACCCGTAGTTACAAACTTCAGTGTTAACTCAACAGCAAAACATCCTGCCCAGCGGAGCAGTGTCGTGATGTCGAAACATTGCATCCCAATTACAAACGTGTACTTCAGGACAACTGGCGTATCCAACGCGCTCGGCGACAACGAAATTCGACCACGCCGTGTAAACTCAACACAAAAACAGTAAGCGTAGACGAACAAAAGGCATTGGGCAGGGAATGTGGGACGAAAAAGGAAGAGGCGACGAAGGTCATTACGTCCAACGGGAAGAAGCGCGAGGAAAATCGGGTAGCAGAACTAGATTATCGGACGGAAGATGCCACAAAGTGAGTTGCGTTCAATTCGTTACGCAATGAACTGCAATAGCACAAACAGTAGGCGTGGAACGGAACAATTTCTTTCAGACGGACTCGTCGGAGGACTCGGACGAGCGACTGGCCAAATCAGCGGTATTCTCAGCTGGCGCGATCCCCGTTCGACGGCAGAGACGCTTGTGGAGCAACTGGCGCATTCGCACCCGCTTGTGGATACAGTTGATCTGTTCCAGCGTGCTCTTGTTGGGAATGTCGACCCAGGTGGAGGGGACGTAGTTGAACGCCTCCATGACCTTTTCCTGTCGTCGGCAGGAATGTCGCAAGGCGTTCTGCAGTCGGCGCAACCAGTTGAGCGCCACCCCGAACAGCACTTCCTGAAGAACACGCACAACTACACTGGTCGGTACTATACGTAAATCGTTGTATACGTTGCTGGATCAAGGCTTCCCCCCCCCCGCGCGTCAATGTTTCGTTTGAACCAGTGGATCAAATATTGCAGCAGCAGGACACCTTGCCGACGATGTTGATGAAGAAGTAGAGTTTCAGCGCCTCGTATGTGGAGGTGCAGATGTCACGCAAGACGGTGATGTCGGGGCACGCGGCGTCCACGAACTCGCTGAACTTCTGCAGGTGCGCCACTTTGTCCTTGGGCGGGTCGACGACCGAGATGGACTCTGCAACAATCACAATTGAGGCGCACTTCTGTCAGCTTCAGGGGCATTCGGACCATTGCTGCGGCGCAAACACATTTGACAACGCACGGCCGCCGGAGAAGACGATGCCCCCTTCCGACCCGTAGGTATACTCTTTCCAGACGCGCCCAGCGACAAAGGCGAACGCCTTGTCGATGACTTCCCGCGCCGCCTCAACGTCCCACGACGGAGTGATTCTACGAGAGGGAAAGCGAAGCGGTATTTTGTAACAATACAAGTACGACACCGGCCATATCGAACCGGGTGACGTCGCACTCCTTGTTCTCGCGCGTCTTCTCAGCCTGCACCTTCACGAACTCTTCCGGAAAGCTCGGACGCCGTCCGTCGATCGAGCGCCGTTCGATCTGAACGTCTCGCACAAATCGCACTCAGTGACAGCCCGAAGCAATCTTACTCCCCACTGCACCTGCGTCATGACGCCAACGTCGGTCTTGGTCGACGTCCACAGCTGATAGTAGATGGCGTACATGAACACTCCGTACTTGTTGCGTACCGCCACCTCCTTCTTCTCGACGTTCGGCGGAGTGTGCTGAACAGGACTCTTTTGAAACACCGCCTCGCCATCTCAACCGCTGGCTGCACGCACGCTTCTTGTACGACGACGCACTTATTCAGACAGACTACTAAGAACATCGACAGAAGCTCGCCTTGGAGTTCCGACCGTGGGCAGACTGGCGGCTGCTACCCGACTTTTGGGAGGCTCTGTCCTGTTGAACCTTCGCCGCGGATTCAGCCACCCACCGCGCCGTCGCGGACGAAGAAGTCGTCTTCCTCGAGCGCCCCGTGCGCGACAGCACGTCGGAGAACAACACGGGAGTCTCGTCGAAATCGTCGTAAACATCCGCGTCGCGCTGTCGCGTCCTCGCCAGCGAAGTGGTGGCGCCCAAGACGATCGTGTCGGCCGTCGAGGTTCCACCCCTCGACTGCTGCGACTTGTTCTACGAGAACGTTGCCCACCATGGCCCAACACTCAGGGTTTCTTATAAATGCTTAACACCCCCACGACCAGTTCGCTCACCAACTGCGACGAGTTGGACACCAGCTCCTGCACCTTCTCCTTGGTCATGAGCACCTTCTTGCCGTCCACTTCGATCTCCATGGCTTCAATGGCGGTGGGGGGTCGAGTCGACGCCCGTGCGTCGAAAACGGACTCCGTATAAGCACGAGTCGTGGACGGCAGCCTGGTGGTGTCTCCGCGAGTCGTTTCAGCGCCGCCGCCGTGGACCTATGCGGAAAACACCATTCCCTTCCTGTGTGCCCCCACAGACGGCGACTCCGTCAAATACGAAACAACAACCACGAAGCTCACGTGTCTAGAGACGGTCGACATGGATCCTCCCGCGACGGAGCGGTTGCCGTACTCCTGCAAGACCACATACACTTCGCGACGATCGTAAAGAAGACCCAATAACGGAAGAGCATCACATAGAAAACCCAATAACCGCCTGTATCTGCCGTCCCGCCTCGCTGGTCCACCCGTGGGCGATCTCGTTGTCGAAGCGCTGCAGGAAGCTGAACGGGAAGTAGCGTTCACAGCGGACCGTCCTGTCTCCAGCTGTTGACCCGGCGAAGGGGAGGCTGCGAAGAGACGCTCCCTACCCTTCTGCCCCCGCACGCATGCGACAGCGTCTATACCTTGCAACTGCTCCCACCTGTGCCCATGTCTCTGCTGCGGCATCACGCGGTTCCGATCTTCCTCGCAGCCGAACTCGCAGTTGACGGTAGTCGCGAAGGAGTTTTCCCGTCGGTCGTTGCCGCGGCCACGAAGCTGCTCTTTGCGCGAAGGGCCAGCATCGTCGGCGAAAAGCTGCGAGAAGTCGGCCAAGGACCTGTGCGACATTCCTCCTCCTCGGGGGGCCGGAGTGCTCGACGTTAGCGGCCTCGGCAAGACCCTGACAGACGTTAGTCCCCCTCCATCACCCCGGAACTTCTCACATAAACATTTCTTGGAATCCTCACGGCGAAAAACTGAGCTTCTCCTCTTGCCGCGCAGGCGGCTCGTTCTGCTGCTGAGCCCCCCTCTGCTCTTCCTCCACCAGACGAATAGTGTTCGTCATTTTCATTTTGTCGGGATCGGGATCGGGATCGGGACTGCGATTTTCAAAAGTACGGGGCCGGGATCGGGATCGGGACTTGGTTTGTCGAAAGTCCGGGATCGGGAACGGGATCGGGATCCCGAATTTTTTTCAGACGGGATTTGAGATGGGATTTTTAGAAAAATAAAACTCGGGATTTTGCGGGAAAGCTCGCAAATGTCATGAGAACAAGTGTGAATGCCCCTCAAAAGGTATAAAATCTCATGCAGGCTTTTATATATTGCGTCGCAGACAACAAATATCCCTGTTTGTGCCATAATTTGTACATAATTTCGCCGTTTTGTGACACTATTTCAAACTTCCGAACATCATTTCTATTTCTTTGGGACCGGGATCGGGATCGGGATTGTGTTTTTGCAATGCCGGGATCGGGAACGGGATCGGGATCCCGAATTTTGGGCGGGACGGGATTCGGGACGGGATCCCGTCCCAAAATTAGGGTCGGGATCCCGCGATCGGGATCCCGTTTCGGGATCCCGGACGAACACTACAGACGAAACTCCTCCAGCACATCCGACCACTCTCCCGCCATCGTGGTGTCTAACCCTTGGAGAATGCCTCTCACCTTGCCTATAAATACAACACGGTCGCCGACCGGACAGCCCTTGCGCACCAACGACAGTACCGTCAACCTTTGTCGCCGGCGAAGTACGCCTTCAGGAGCTCCTTGGCCACTTGGACCGTCGTCTGCGCCTGCGACTTGCGATTTTCCTCTTCCTGCTTGTTGTGTTTGGCCAGGACAACGAGGAAGAACGCCAGCAATCGGTTGTACTCGGGCGTGGTGGCCGAGCGCGAGGTGGCGGAACTGGTGCCCGCTGCCGTCGCCTGCCCCTCCATGACGCCAAAATTGGCCGGCAGTGCGGAACCGAGACCCAGGGCGGCGAGCCCACTCAAAATCGATTCCCGCTGCCCACCAGCCGCGATGGACGACATCTCCGGCGGTGTGGTCAAGATCAAACTGAAAGAGTACGACGCAACAAACCCCTCAGAACAGTCTCCAAAGAAACAGTGAACCAAACAAACAACAAACTCTTCTTTGTAGGGCGTTCGGCGGCGACTGGCGGCTGCATTGGAAGCGGGCGCGCCAGAGACACCCCCCCGGGCGGCGTCGCTGCTGGACCCGCCGTCGTTGCGCAACCGCTTCGCGAGAGGGGAAGTGCCGGACACAAGGCCACCATCTGCCCCCACAGGCGGCGGTCCCCCTTGCCCCCCGGCGGCGCGAGCCCGCACGATGCCGCTGTAACTTCGCTGGCTGTTGATGTAGCTGTCCCGGTCCCTCCTTTTGCGCCCACTCCTTCGCAGTTCCGGCGACTGGAACACCAATACAGCAATACGTAGTGCTGCGCACCACTCGCCACAACAAGAACAGCAAACCGACCTCGGCCTGACGCGTCTTCTCCCGGGATGGCGACACGGGATCTCCAGAACCTCCACCGCCCGACCAACACGACCCACAGGTGGTTCTGCGGCGCAATCCAAGAGACGCCAGGATGTCGTTCGTCCTGAAGTCGACGTCACCACGTGGACAATCCCCTCGAAACAGCGGCATTTAACTCAGCACACAGTGGGACAACACACTTGCCGTCCACCATCTTCTCCACGTTTCGAACTTCGCCAAAGTCGACCCAGTGCAGCTTCCCACTGCCGTCCTCCAAGACCAGCGCCTCGTAGACGTCGTCCGTGAAGCGCACGGTGCCAACCAACGAGCGACGCGCCGAATCGGACTGCACCCTGACCTGAACCCACACAGAAACTCTCCGATGAACAAAGCGAAGCAGACGACGCAGGAGACCAACCGCCTCCACTGAGTCCCCAACAACCCCGGGCGAGCCCAAGTACTTGTTCAGCAGTTGGCGACCGCCCACCGACGCCTCCTTCATGTAGTTGACACCCTTCGACTCGTCCACTCTCAGTTGTTCCTCTTTGTACAGCACCTAAACCCCCAAAACCACATAAGACTTATTCAGACTATCCCTACAACAATACATCACAATCGCAAAGTAAACTCGCCTTCTCAGCCGCTGTCCTGTCCCACTCGTCGTCCAGAATACGGACTTGGTACACGGCGGCCCCGCCTCCGTCGACCAAGGAGCCGACAATCTGCGCTCGTCGAAGGCAGCCCAGGCCGGAGCAGTGCACCTCCCTTCGGCGGTCGTCATAGAAAGACATGTCCTCGTGCGGACAGTCGCTCAAAAGAACCTTGTCCCCCTTTCTGAACGCCTTCTGGGTGATGAACTGCTGGCTCCGCCTCTTCAACTCCAGCATCTGCAACAAAGCCGTTAGCGTCTCTAACAACTTAACCTGTTCAGAGGAACACCCACTGCGTCACGACAGTCAGAATACTGGCCTACTGGCCAAGGCGCGCGCCGGCGAAGAACCCTTCGCAGAGACCACCAACTTCTTTACACGCTCTACGATGCAGTCGCACTATGTCTGCGCGCGTCATCACTGTCATTATGAAGAATATCAAACGGCAGTGGAAGGCAGCCTGCACCCCTCGCGTCTCTGCCCCCACAGGCGGCGTCACATATGCATGCAACATCACGACAACGGTGCGCCTTTGACACGCGCGCCGAACGGCCTTGCGCGGCACAGTAATGGTGACGAATACCCCCCACCCCCTCCCTGTTCGACCTAGACTCAGGACATCGTATATCCCTCCGCGAATCATAACACAAGGACATGCAAAAACACATATCCCCAGACTCATCAAACGGACGGCTCGATCGACAGTAGGCGCAGACTCTCAGGCCTCTGCCATCCTAGCATGTGCCTGCCAAGCGCACTGCGTGCCAACGACCTGTCTATTCGACGACACACACAGGCAGTGATACTCCCGTCACATGAAGTCAACTCCCACGACTCAGTCCACCTTGGAGTGTGCGACCTTGCAAACAACCATCAATGGGTCCACCACCTCAACAAAGCACCAAAGCCACCCGTCTCGGCACCCGAGCAGTACTAACCGGCGCCTCATTCTCCACCGACGCAAACAGCTACTTTGACGCATACAGTAAAAGGAAGAAACTAAGCCGAGAGCGGAAGAAAAGAAACGACCATATGCCACCCATGAAGCGCCACTGCTCCTTTCCCGACGACGGCCCGCCAACCAAGAAACCGAAACTCGGTCCGGTCAAAAGCGTTTCCACTTCGGCCCACTGCCCCCGCACGAGGCGCACCGGCAGTACCACTGTCCAAACCCATATGATACGGACAGCCGCTCACATTGTAGACGACAAGACGGAGCCGCATCAGCCCAAGGAGAACACTCCGGTCAACCCAAAGCCACGCGACCAAGACCCTATGAAGACCACTAACGAAGAAAGAACTTCCACCACAAACGCCACGCCCAAGAATGGACCCGCCCCGATCGCCGCGCAACAGGAGTGCAGCTAGAAACGAACTGAAGCGGCGTGACCTGGAGATGATGACAACAACCGCAAAGTGATGTACCTATCTCCTTACCGCCGCCCGTGTCGTTCGAAGGGGGGAGGGGGGCCCTGCCGACTCGCTTTCCTCTTGTGAAGTAGTAATGATTGACGTTTCACCACATGGTCAGCATGACCACACGAAAACCAGCGTCCCGCTCAGAACACAGATGCCGCCCTGATTCTCGCCATGGGGGGGGGGGGGGGGGGGGGAGGGGGGTCCGCCGTAGCAGCCGCTCAAAACAACCCTCTTTCCGCTCGCCTCTAGCGCATACTTGCGATTGGTCGCGAGGCTACGGGCGTAGGTGCAGTCCGGGGGGGGGGGAATAAACCCCCTGGCCCTGGCCTCTAGTGAACTTTTCACTGATACTCCCCCCCCTGGCATCCGAAATTCGGAAAAAAAAATCCGGAAATTTTCCTGTATTTGGTCTTTGGTTTTTGGTCCTATTTCGTCCAAATTTTCGCCTGCGGCGCTATATTTTGTCTAT
Organism: Linhomoeus sp. GSCO2_2; assembly: GCA_030248115.1. Taxonomy (NCBI): domain Eukaryota; kingdom Metazoa; phylum Nematoda; class Chromadorea; order Monhysterida; family Linhomoeidae; genus Linhomoeus; species Linhomoeus sp. GSCO2_2. The sequence goes on from JASAMZ010011821.1 coordinate 29,853, forward strand.
TTATGTGCAAATTAGCGTGTTTTTGACCTAATTAAGGCGATTTTTAGCGTATTTTTGGCCATTCTAAAAAGCTGTTCACTAGTCCCGGGACCCCCCCTCCCCCCTCGCAAAAATTTTCCTTAAATAGAAAACCCCTGGCCTCCGAGTGGCCTGCACCTATGACTAGGGGGGGGGGGGGGGGGGGTGGGGGTCGACCGACATTTGGGGGGAGGGTGGTAACAAGAACAAGAACCCTGTTCTTGAATATCTCCAAAAATAAGTCGCCAAAAATGCATCTTTTTGCTCACTTTTGAAGGAAATTGTACCAAAATGACTCAAACTTTCCTAAAAAAAAGCGCCGCCGATGAATATTTTGCCCAATTTTAGGTCTACTTTTGGGACATTTCCTGCCATTCAGGGGGGGGGGGGGGTGGCTCGAAACTCGCCTAGGGGGGGGGGGGGGATGGGGGGAGGGAAGGGGGACAACAGTTTCGTTTTTGTGACCGACGTCGGGGGGTTCGAAAATATTCTCTATCGGGGACTATTGGTGGGGAAAACCGAAACCGCTTCTCTCTAACACTCCCTTTCATCAATTAAATAACTCCGCGAAAACACTTCTGCCCCCAACACCCTTCCAGACATGCGTATTGGTGCCAGATTTCAAAACAAACCACGGTACCTTCAAAAACTTCTTGAATTCCGAAGTAACAGCCACGTCCTGATAGCCACTGAGATAGGCGTTGACCGGTTCAGAATTGGACGCCATGACTCGACTGCTGTGCCACATTCCACTTCACAAATTCCAACGCACCGCGAAACACAGCGTCGACACTAAAACCCAGCACTCTGCACCCTATACCTAATCGACGCCCCGCCCACAATACGACGCAAACTCCAGCCCATAAATTACAACCTGCCGACGACGTTCCACAAACCGTATACAAAAGACACCGAGCTGCGCGCGTGCCTCATTCGAAACTAACCGCAACACCACACGTACCGCCTCGCTGGACACCAGGAGAACATCCACTTCCCCTTGCTCAACCACCCACATGCAACCCTCGTCTTGTGGAGTGGTGCGCCAGATAAACATTACATCAACAAAGCATAAACCAAATACAAACGAACCGCCCGAATAAAGAGAGAAAACACGCATCGTTAACGGCCCCTTTCACACCCACTGCCCCCACAGACGACGCATTACCACTCGTCCCACTCAGGTTCCTTCCGTGTGCCCAGTACCAATACAGTTAGTATACCATCCTCCGAATCGAAGCGTCTAAATGAGTCACCCGCACGTACAATTCCTACGAATCGCACCGCAACACAAAACACATCAACTAGTCACCTTCACAGACGATCACACATGCAAAAACACCGACTGGCGCCCCATCCGCCCAGCGTTACCCTACACAAAAAGTGGCCAAACCAACCGATAAGACTGCGCCACGTCCGCAGAAAACAATCCGACAGCCGGTGCCCAGTCACGCACTAGCACAATTCAAACGAAAACTTCAGCCGCTCTACATTAGCTCCCTACACAGAGTGCCTTATCAAACACAGTTTATAAGAATACCACTTTCAAATCACCTCTCTCATACATACATACCACCCGACGCAAGGTCGGCCGACGACTACACATCCTCCGATCTGGCTAGCCTGGCCATCAACACCTGACCACCACTGGCTACAGGTCAGGGGTGACTATAGGGAACGACTTAATTTAGTTTCACTTTCACTACCTCTTATCATGTCAAGTTCAGTCCCCGTTTCACCTTCAGTGAAAAAATTCCACTTTCAATTTCAGTTACTCAAAATTCTTACCGGATTTTCCCCTTATAAGACCATGGGCTTATACGTGACTTTGACACTTTCGCCGCCAGAGTAAAACCGGCAACACGCGTAAGCCCAGGGATAATACGTGGCCGTCGACTTTCAGGGTGTTCCTTATCTGTCCTATGCTAGTAACAAATGATCACGAATTATTCACTTGCACTGCATGCTTGACTTGTAGTCATTAAAGAGTAGTTAAATCAACCTGCCAATTGCCACTTTTACTACCCTTTGTATTTCATTTCTCACTACTATAACGCCAACTGGCAGTAGACTTAGGTAAACGTTGGCCACACTCCAGCCAAACTTTAGACACCACGTATACGCCCTACAGTGGGCAATATTTTCATATACAAAGTGTTTTTGTATATTCTTCTGTATATGTCTTCGTATACTTTTTTTGTATGCACACATATACATACACACAATACCAAGTTTTCACAATATACATACACATACCGGAAATCCTCCAATAAGCGCCCTGGGCGCTTATTTTTCCAAACTCCCTCTAGGGACCGTACTTTCATACTGTAACTGTGCGAATTCTTGCAAATTTGCCAGCCAGACTCCAACAAAATCTTTCTTGCTTCAACCTTGAGTTTTATTTATCTTCTGTGAGACATTTAATGGTACAGTATCACTAGGGGACTTACTCTGACGACCAACATCCTTTATGCTTCATACTCCTACAATCACCCCTGCTACAGGTGAGTCCAGGCGCAGGCCTCATTCTCCACCGGAACCTTACGGATCGCACACCGTATCAAAACATCTCTCTTACAGCGCAACTGCCCCTACACGGCGAAACCCTACTGCACAAAGAGTGTTGCCGACCCGCAAGTCCTTAGGCTCGGCGACACCGGCCCTTAACACCGGAACATTTAATGTGGGCCAACGAAATCACAATTTCGCTTTTCTCCATACACCATCGAGCCAGCTTCGTCGGGCGTACAGTGCAGCTGACATGCCCACTGAGTAGGGTAGCGGAGCGAGAGTGCACGCCAGCGGCCTAGAACGAGCATAAGCATACGGTACCAAGATATAAATTGTACAGTCCCATACATACCTACGTAAAACGGTGTACGTATAGACGGCGTCTTTCGAGCGGCTCCTCTAAACTATTCGCCTTCATCATACCGACCCGGCAACACTCCCTTCAAGAGATGCCGCTTCCAATCGTCGTCCTGGACGGCCTCCCCTGCACTGCCAAGTCTTCCATCCTTCACCGCCTCCAGCGCAACTACCACGTCAGCTCCTGGGTGGAGCCACTGGACATCTGGGAAGGGAAGAGCGACTACCGCCCAGGATTCGCCTGCAACTTCCTCGGCAACTTCTTGACTACCAGGAGCGAAACCGACTTCTACCGCCTGCAGCTAGCCGTCGCCGAAACAGTCGCCAGACGCGACCGAGAGTCCATCACCTTCGCCCTTCAGAATCCCACCTGCCTGGTGGCCATCGAGCGCACGGTCCACAGCTGCAGCTGCTTCGTGGACGCCGAGCTCAACCACGACGTCGACAAGTTCGTGATGCACGACACAATCGACCGCACCGCCACCACCACCTACGGCGACCATCCCATCCACCGAATCTACTTCCACTGCTCCCCAGAGGTACACCCGCCCCTACAGCACACCGTTCCACCGAGAAGGTGTGGGGGGGGGGGGGGGGGGGAGGAGATCGCACGCATTTTAACACAACGAAGGCCCAAAACGATCACTGCCACGAACTCCTCCCACACCTATCATCCTCCATCCTTCCCCTTACATACCAGCACTTTCAGAAGGCGATGGAGCGCTGCAACCGCCGCGCACGCTCGTCAGAGACCGGATACGACGTCGCCACCATGACAGCGCTCTACGACAGCCACGAGACCCGCATCCGCCCCATCGCCGCGAAGATCTTCAACGTCACCGACACCACCTTGGACCGTGTCTACAACGCCGTCGTCGCCCACCTCAACACCGCTGTCTGCCCCCTTCGCCCAAAAGTCCCCTTCGAAGCAGAAGAATAACCATTCGATCCGACCAAACAACCCACTAGGAAGACTTCAATCGAACCTTCCCTCAACCACAACTCCATCCCTCCGCTCCACTTCCAAGAACCGAATAACCGACCTGTGACAACTACAGTAGCCAAACCTTGATGCGCACCACTAACTGCGATACCTCCGTATGCCCCAGCACGCATGTATTTACCTAGTATCACTGGATCGACCGCCCCTACTACACCAATCACCGTCGTCCTCTCTTCTCAGCCCATCGGACGAAAAAAAGATGTCCGCTAACCCGATCGGACAAAAATAAAATGTCCGCCGACAAACGTCCGCTGTCAGATGTCCGTCGAGAAAATGTCCGATGTCCGCGGATCCGACCGGACAAAAATACAACGTCCGATGTCCCATATCAGATGTCCGATGTCCGATGTCCGATGTCCGATGTCCCATATCAAATGTCCGACGTCCACTGTCCCATGTCCGATGTCCGATGGCAAATGTCCGACGTCTGCCATCAGATGTCCGATGTCCGATGTCAGATGTCCGATGTCCGATGACAAATGTCCTACGTCCGATGTCCGATGTCCCTTGTCCGACACCAGACGTCCCACGCGCCACGACCGCTAGCATCCGCAGACGGATATCGGAGACTGAACAACGGAGATTAACCCCATCACACAATGTCCGTCATCAAACATCCGCCGTCCGATTCAACGGAGACACTATTGTGCCTCGTCGTCAGGAAGAGGCTAGAACACTTCGAAGCTGCGATCTTTGAGGCCGGCAGACAGCAGCTCGTCCGCCTCATCCAGCACCAATGTCTTGACGGATTCGCAGCCTGCAAAAGATGACAATTGAGTACCCATTGGTTGTGAGTGTGACATCGACGGAATCTGTAAATCCTGCCTGCTTACAATGGAGACTGCGATTTCGATTCTGTCTACCTCATCTAGCCAAAGGCAGCACACATTACTCTTGCTGCGCATGGAGAAAGGACTCTGTCACTCACGAATGGCCTCCCTTCGAAGCATGTCCACGGTTCGGTCCGGCGTGCCGACGACGACTTGCGCTCCCTTCTCAATGCTGGAGATGCGCTCTCGGTCGCCGATGCGGGCCTGGCAACTGACGTTCATAAACTTGGACAGGGCATGCAGAAGTGTCTGAATCTGAAACACCAAAGACCTTGGGAGAAGACGAGACAACTGTGCCAGAATTCGCCAATAAACATTTCGCTCAATTTGGACGCTAACGTGAGCACTGTTGCTGGGAACTTTTGCTAACGCGTGGAGTTCTACACATCATCGTACGCAGAGAGTGTAGTAGGTTACAAAACTGGCACGTGCCGTTCCATTTTCGAACGCGTGTTCTGACAAGTCGGCTACTGTATTATTCACCAACCCCCTGAGCCAGCTCCCTTGTGGGCGTCAAGATTAGCGCTTGCGTGGCGGGGTTGTCCTCGTCGAGCTGCTGAAGAACGGCCACTGAAGCGGTCGACGTCTTGCCCGCTCCCGACTGGGCCTGCGTTTGGACATCCATCGGACAGAAACCGAAAGGCCGTCGAAGGCTTTTGCAGAAACCGAAAGGGTTCCAAAGGCCGTCGTCGACTGGGCCTGCGGCTGCCAATGGCTGCGTTTGACGTTGCCGCCGTCGCCGTCGATGGCGCTTCTGACCAGGCGGACGCTGGGAAACGACTCGGTTCTCCATGAGCCGTAAGCGAAAACGTAAGCCGTTTATTTCGCCCGCCCTCAGGCGGGCGACACCCTACGAGAGCTCGGCGCGCGTGCGTGCGTGCCAGTGGCGTAGCCAGGATTGCCAAGTGGGAGGGGCAAAAAATTTTTGGGGAGGGCAAAATTTTTTAGCTGTTCGTTATGTGCTACCGGGTGCAAAATGAACGCGCAGGTAAAGTCCTTCAATTTACAGCGAGCAGGCGAAGTATTCACTTTTACAGCGCCACAGGCAACAAGCTCCGGTATTAACCAGGCAAGTCGTCCGGGGGACGCAGTATACTCCACACATTTGAACTCCTACGCACGGTGACTCCTCTCCTGTTGTGGCCTCCTGACACCCCCAATCGCAAAACTAATGCCGAATTCGTGATCTACATCCCAGAATACATACCCCAGAATCGACATACAACACCCCTAACTTCCTATGGACTCGTAGAACCAAAATTCTGCACTTGGGGTACGGTAGCATGCGAATTCGTCATAGGTACGCTTAAACATCATCTAAACGCTAAACGAATGCCAAATTCGTAATCAGCGCCCCCGAAAACCCTGAAATTGAGTATAATATTGCGAAAGTCGACCCGACACCCAATATTCAAATGGACGCGGCAGGGTTACTGTAGCTCTGCAAATTTGCCAAAAACACTTTTCTGGACCTGATTTCAACGTAGAATCGTTTAAAACCACTTTTGAACCGATTCGGCAACGCATTCGAGCGCCACAGACGTCGTAACGCGATAATCGCAATTTTCGACCCCGGAGTCAAAAAAGTTGCGGGAGAATAACTTTTTTGTGTTTCGACCGATTTTCTTCGTTCATGGCTCATTCGATAGAGGACATCTGGGAAGGAGCACCAAAAGCGGTCTCGCCGCTCTAGCTGCTACCTAGCCCGCACAGCAGCCCGTCAAAGTCGGAAAAGAACCAAAATCGCGAATTTTTTAAATTTGGCGCCAAAATGGGTCCCGCAGCGACCCAATTCTTTTTTTGCGTGTTCGGCACTATCGAGGGCTACAACATATCAAAAGATAGTATATACCATTATATGCAACTTTTTCGAGTTCTACCCTGTGTAACCCATTTTTCAGTACTTTGAAAATTTAAATTTTTGAATTTCCCGCCAACGGGGTCCCGCAGCGTGACCCCGTTTGATGTCCACCCTGCCCACTTACTAGGCCTACCCAACGCAAAAGACCGTTTGGAAATCGGCCGCTTCGCGCGCGAACGCCGTTGACTGTAATTTTCTGCGTTTCGCGCACAAACGCTATATACTCCACACTTTTTTTGTGGAGTATAACAAAATTGCTCGAAATCCACCTTATAATCGACAACACTGCTGCTCATGGAGGCATACTTGCATGCACGCACTACATTCATGAGCGTTATATATGTGACCGGGAGAACCCGTCTTCAGTGAAAACTCGGATATCCGGGTTTTCACTGAGTTGGTTAGTGAATACCAGGATATCCGGGTTTTCACTGTCAGGTTAGTGAAAACCCGGATATCCGGGTTTTCACCGATAGGTTAGGGAAAACCCGGATAATTTTCAGATACGCTCAAAATCGCGTACTACACTGCTCTAACGTATTTTCTATTGCCTTATGTCGCTTGATTCCTTCCAAATCAGGCTATGCTTAGGCTCGCCCTGCGCCCACAGTCCACAAGAGTCAGTCGGCGTCGCAGTCTGGCGGGTCGAAGCTTAGGCTTAACGCGACCGGTGACCGACTTCGGGGCGCGCGGAGCGCGCCCTGAAGTTGGTGGTCGCGCTAAGCCTCAGTTTTCGACCCGCCAGGCGCGACGCCGACCGAGTTTTAGTGCAAACTGTAGGTGGAATAAACACTCCTCCATATAATTCACCTCCTGCTCAGGCCGGCTGTGCCCCTTCCCTGCTAGCGCTTGCGACAGCTTTCAGCCATGTGCATGCTGTAAGCGGAATGCACATCCCCCCCCCCCCCCTATACTTAGCCGCCTGTTGAAGCCAGACGCGCCAATTGGTCGCAAACATTGGGCATTGCGAAAGGGCGGGTCGGCAAAGATGCACTGCATTGCGTAAGAACGCACGTATCGCACTCCACGACGCTTGTTTCGCACAACAACCGGCGCGATTTGCCATCCTATATACTAAGCGCCATAGAGTTTGTTTGTTTGTTTGTGTGTTTGTTTGTCCGGCCATTTTCTCGCGACACGGGCGATGGATCCTGGAGATCTATAGCTTAAACTGACCGGCGTGGGCTGGAAGGAATCCCCTCCTATTTTAAAACTTTTGCAAGTTACTAAATTCCACAAAAATCACGAAAATATCGGCTGCACAGTACATTTTGAGCACTAAGGAGTGGCTGACAGTTTCTTTCATGCCACTTTTGCAGTATTGTGTCACCATTCACTACAGAGTTGTCGTCTTGAGACTCCGAGGTGTATTTACAGGCATGGTGAGTGGCGCAAGGCTAATCGTAGGCACTGGCAGGGGCACGATCTAAAATCGACTTTGGGCTGAAGCCAAGCATCTACAGGCTAAACTCAAATGCCTTTGATGTGTATTCACAGGCACGTGACCAGGTTTAATTGTAGGCAGTGGCACAGGCACAACCTGAAGTCATCTATAGGCTAAAGCCAAATACTCGCTGTGGCATGCCATAAGTCGTTGCATGTTCTGACCAGTGGAGTGCGCCATCGGTAGCTTCATGACAATTGCGTAACGACAGTGCTCTTGGGACTACAGAGATTCTCCTACGGGCTAAAGGCTCTAGTCTACATTACTAAGCTAGCTAGGTGTAGTGTCTGTCCGTCCGTAGAGGTTGCCTCCCTAGCACTTCGCCACGCGACGCTTCAGCATGCGCTTGCCTCGCTTGCACTTCGCCACGCGACGCTTCAGCACGCGCGCGCCTAGACGCCAGCGGGACGCCAGCGGCGGCAATCAATCGCTGCACGGCCAGCGCCGCCTGTTGCTGCCTGCCTTCAACGCAGGCATCGCCTGAACAGTACGGCAAGGCACCGTCGCCGCTCAATCAGGCTCGCTCCCCTTAGCTCGCATTGGATCTGGCGGCTCTCTACCATTTGTTTTGCGCGACGCTTTGTACGGCGCGTTCGCGAGGCAGTCAGCGCCGTTGGCTTGCAACAGGAGAGACTTTCTGCAACAGTACAAATCTTGCAACAGTACAGACGTTGCAACAGGATGGTCGCGCGAGGCGACCAGTGCCATTGGCTCGCAACAGGCCTGATTTTGCAACAGGACAAATCTTGCAACAGGACAGATTTTGCAACAGGAAAATATGCCCGCTCTCTATCATTTGTTTTGCGCGGCGCTTTGTACGGCGCGTTCGCGAGGCAGTCAGCGCTGTCGGCGTGCAACAGGACAGACTTTCTGCAACAGGACAAATGTTGCAACAGTACAGATGTTGCAACAGGATGGTCGCCCGAGGCGACCAGTGCCATTGGCTCGCAACAGGACAGACCTTCTGCAACAGGACAGATTTTGCAACAGGACAAGCAACAGGAGCAACAGGACAGACCTTGCAACAGGACAGATTTTGCAACAGGACAGATTTTGCAACAGGACAGATCTTGCAACAGGACAGATCTTGCAACAGGACAGATCTTGCAACAGGACAAATCTTGCAACAGGACAGATCTTGCAACAGGACAGCACCGTTGGGTCGCAACAGGACAGACCTTCTGCAAAAGGACAGATTTTGCAACAGGAGCAACAGGACAGACCTTGCAACAGGACAGATTTTGCAACAGGACAAATCTTGCAACAGGACAGATCTTGCAACAGGACAGATTTTGCAACAGGACAGATTTTGCAACAGGACAGATCTTGCAACAAGACAGATCTTGCAACAGGACAGATCTTGCAACAGGACAGATCTTGCAACAGGACAGATCTTGCAACAGAACAAATCTTGCAACAGGACAGATCTTGCAACAGGACAAATCTTGCAACAGGACAGATTTTGCAACAGGACAAATCTTGCAACAGGACAAATCTTGCAACAGGACAGATCTTGCAACAGGACAGAGTTTGCAACAGGACAGATCTTGCAACAGGACAGATTTTGTAACAGGCAACAGGACAGACCTTGCAACACGACAGATCTTGCAACAGGAGAGACCTTGCAACAGGACAAACCTTGCAACACGACAGGCCTTGCAACAGGATAGATCTTGCAACAGGAGAGACTTTGCAACAGGACAGACCTTGCAACAGGACAGGCCTTGCAACAGGTCAGACCTTGACAATGAACAGGACGGACGTTGCGGCGCGCGCACGAGGCGACCACCGCCGTTGGCTCACAACAGGACAGACCTTGCAACGGACAGACCTTCAACAGGACAGATTATGCAACAGGACGGCCATTGACGACTACATTCCATGCTATTCAGATCACACAAATTCTTCTGCAACAGGAAGGAACGGCTAGTTCAAACGCACTCGTTTCGTACCAGGATTCGAAACTATAGGAGCCTCGGTTTCTAGGCTATTTCTTCGAAAAGGTTGGTGAAAACGCTGCCATCATGATTTTCACTAACCTCCCATGAAATTTCGCATATCCGGGTTTTCACTAAACTTTCAGTGAAAACCCGGATAATATGAGATTATCCGGGTTTTCACTAATCAGTCAGTGAAAACCCGGATATCCGGGTTTTCACTAGGTCGACCAGTGAAAACCCGGATATCCGGGTTTTCACTGGATCCGGGTAGTCACGGTAACATATAGACATACACACTGAAACTCAGCTTCGAAAACTGAAGCTCAAAAGAAATTTTTACTGAAGCTAATACTAAAACTGCAATGAAAACTCACACTGAAACAGAAACTGGCACTGAAACTGCAATTATAACTCACACTGAAACTGAAACTAAATTAGTTTCTATGGTCACCCCTGGTCACTGTTGGTCTAAAGGGCGCCAGTGCGCATCCCTCTGGCCAGTAAAGCAATCCGAATGGAAAACGTCGCTCTGCGATCGTTGATAGGCCTAGGCTAATGGACTATCAGTACCGCCACGCGCAAAACTAGGCTTGATACTCATTAGCTTTAGCTACACATGCGGTATGCTAAGCAATGCCAAAAGCGATCTCCACTGTTCTACTCTCCATTCTAGCTCGGCTGGGAGAAAAGGTTCCATTTCGACGGCCGCGTCTACTTTATCGATCACAGTGAGTGCGCGAAAGTTGCTTTGTACGGTACCCATGAATCGTCAATCAGAGGCGCTCCATTGCAGATTGTGTTACCGTATCTATGTAGCTTGTGTCGCAGTCACAGACTTGTCGCAGTCACAGTCGTCACACCACTTGTCTTGTCTTGTCACAGTCGCCACACCACTGCAGACACCAAGTCGACCCAATGGAAGGATCCCAGGCAGCAGCAGAGGGCGCAAGACAACATTACGGCTGTCGGAAGAAAGAAGGACTGACTGCTCGATGATGATTGGTTGGTCCTTTGAGAGCACTGTCGATCTTTTGAAGCGATCTTGGCAATGGTGCACTGTTCGTTCGAAACTTCCTTCGCGCGTTAAAGTGATGTATGGCTAACGTTAGTTTCAGTGCGCGGGCGCATTGCGCTCTCGCTGTCCATTCTAACCAATCCAGTTTGCTCGGTCGCCCGCCCAAAGGGGGCCGGTTTCCATCAAAGCTTCGACGGCGGTGAATCCAATTAAACTCTTCTAGCCGGCTTCCATCTGGCGCGCTCCTCTCTGCGCATTCTCGACTTCTATCGACGCTTTCAAAAGGCATGCCGTATCTGCATGTGTCGTGAGCGACCAATTCTTCTTCTTCCAGGCACGCAAAGGTCGGCCGCCGCCCCCGCATGTTTGCGCTCGATTCGGCGCTTAGTCAGCTAGCGCAAGCTAGAACGCGGCTTTGTGTGCGCGCTCACAACGGCGCCTCCTTATCTCTCGCGCGGGCGGCCGAGACCGCTCCCCTACATATTTACGGGCCGTCGTCGTCGTCGCCGCCAGTCAACCGAACGACGTGTATCTTTCGCCGCGCAGCTCGCTTGAGTCGCCGTCGTCGCCGCCGTCTCAGAGAGAAACCGGCGTTGCTGCGCTGCGCTCCCATTCAACCGCCGCCGCCGTCGTCGCCGTCGTCTCAGTTGTTGACGACTACGCGAAAATATTCGGCCTTGGAGGGAAAGAGAGAGACAGAGCGGTCTTGTGATTTATTCGCACCGCACTACTGGCACTATACGCGCCGTCTCGAAAGTGCGGGTCGAGTACGCTGACTCATTCATTCATCCGTGACCGAGGTCCAAAGGACGGCAAGACTCTTCTGAAGGAGCGAGAGCCATGCCCGAGCAGTGGGTCAAGATGGTCGCCTGCCTGGCGCCGGTGAGAATTATGGATGTCTTGTGTTCTGTTGGCTACTCTGTTGGTAGACCAAGACTGAGACAACTATTGTTTGCCAGCCGAGAGATTTGGACTTTGTCAGTAATGGAATACCTGCATAATGCTCGTTGCCTCCAAGTCGCGACACAAATAGATCGTTTTGAGTGGTTAGTCAACCTACCCTATGTACACATCCACCTATACCAACCATACCCCTTCTCTCACCAACAGCCCCTCCCTCCATCAATTTCTCAAGGAGGCTCCCCTCCCCCCCCCCCCACACCCCTCCCCCTCCTCCCGCCCCCCCTCACCCCCCCCCCACCCCCCGCCAAGACACATTAGCATTTGTCGGTCAGCGAGAACAAATTTTCATTGGCCTGCCAGTGAACTACTGGCCCCCCGCCCCTGCCCCGTCTGGGCGGAAACGACTACGGTAAGAATACCACAAAAGAGCTACAGTACCCCTCTCTAATTCCCAATTCAGCCTCTGGCGGTGGCCGCCGAGAAGGGCTGGGATATGCGCATTCTGATCGCCTTGGTGGCCACCTTCTTCTTCTGGATCCCCGGCGTCATCTACGCCTACCTCGTCGTCATACAAGGAAGCATGTAGCGAAGTGAGAAGAAGAGAGAGGAAGAAAATGCTGCTAATTCTACTGAGACGACGACTCGAGCGTGTTTGTGGAGTTTATGAGGCTGTAACGATGCGGTAATATTACGAAATCAGAACTCGGAATTTTGCTTTCTAGAAGCAATAGAGAACTGTTGAAATAGTCAAGAGAGTTTGGCAAGTTTGCCCATGAAGATAGCATGAGTTACGCAATGTTGTAGCTGAGTAGGAACGTTCGTCTCTTCAGTTTCGAAATCCGACCGTTCACGATCGTTACAGCCTCATCACATAGCGTGCGTATAGTTTGCCAATAGATTGATGGGTGGCGGTCAAATGTGTTGCTTCTTTTCGGAATGTACCGTAAACGTCTATTCTCGCCGCGTTGTCAGGTTTGCTCACCATTCCACATGCCTTGTCATAGCGATTCTTCTTTCAGCTGAAGGTACCAATCGGCCAGTCATTCGACTAGACACTCGCGCAACTGATCGGTTGTTATGCTTGGTAGCTTGGAGTACTGTAGTCTGGAATACGATTGCCTGTCATTGCGTACACTCTACTCAAGTCAACTTGCGAGTTCTATACTTCTCGAGTTGCGCCTTCCGTCCGCTCTAGGGAACCAGCAAGCGTCTTCCTGGTCTGTGTGTGTGTGTGTTACGCGTCCGTTCACTGCATACAGTGTACCTTGCCTTGAATGTACGGTCAGCTCTCGCCATCCGTGTGCTACTGCCACACTCCTGTTGCCGTCCGTCTGTCACGCGTTTTGGAGAAACTTCAGCTGTGGACGCGTTGTTGAAGTCTTCGAGATCCACAGAAGCAAGCACACTTCGCTAGCAGCTTCAGAAAACCTCAGGGGCCAAGCAAATGCTTCCGTTTCCAACCAGGGGTGACCATAGAAACTCATTTAGTTTCAGTGTCGGTAAGAATACTTCTTGAGTTTCAGTTTCAGTTATTGAAACTGAGTTCCAGTATACATATAACAATGCCAGCGGCTGTACCTAGAACGTACCGTGCACGCGTTGCAGAATTGTTGATTGCATAAGGCGCAGCATTTCCATCTGTATAGGTATTCTGCCATCAGCAGCAGGCAGTGCTCCAAATCAATGTAAGAGCCGAAAGATACTCATAAAATATTGGTGAAACTAGTTTCAGTGTCACTCTAACACCGAAGCTTCTTGCGGGATTTCAGTTTCAGGTTTAACTGTACATTGAACTAAACTGAGCAACATTGTGTTGAGCCCTTGCAGGAACTCTGAACTCTGTATTTTCGGTCAGTGGCTCCTATTGCTGTCTGATTAGCACTTCAGAGCAAATGGTACCTAGGAAGTTGATTTGTTGTGCTGCCGAGTCAGTCGGGCTACAGCGGCCTTTCGACATTACAAAGGACGCATTACAAAGGATTTGTCTATGACGGTGCAAGTCGCATCGACGCATCTCTGGTTGAGCTCAAGGTGCGGCCGCTATAGCCCAACGGTCTTGAGAATTTGACTGATTTTGCATTTTGAGCGAACTGTCCCAGGACGATGACTTTGGGGTCAGAAACGCGACAGACGAGAGGCTTACAACCCTGTACCGCGCATGCCACAATTTTGACTTTTCATTGCCAAATACCGTATGTACAGTATAGTGTATGACGCATGGCAAATAGCCACGCATGATATACAATGTAATTGCGAATTGCGTGCATTCTTTCTTTCTCGACGCGATTGCGATTGCATTACTTGTTTCGCAGTCTTTTGTTTAACTACATATCAACATAAGTTTAAGAATATTGTCCACAGTCCAGTAGCAGAGGAAAGTTGTAAGAAAGAAGTGGAAGACTGTCCATGGCGCTCTATCGGCTGGCGCTGCCGCTGCTGCTGCTGGCGAGCGGCGCCGTCGCCCTCTCCTGCTACCGCGCCGCCGTCGGGGCCGAGTGAGTGACAGGCGACCATCCTCAGTGCCTTCATTTACCGTAAATCGTCCAATAAGCGCCCTGGGCGCTTATTTTGTCAACCTATCTCTGGGGGGGCGCTTATTGGAGGGGGGGGGGGGGGGGGCGCTTATTGCGAGGGGGGGGGGGGGGGCGCTTATTAACTCGACCCCTCCGGAGTGCCAAAATTTCGCCAAAATTCCCCGTGTTGTCACATTATTGCACACATCTGCACAGATTTGAGGCTAGAACTGTACAGCTTTTGATCAGAATACCTGCGATTAGTAGTAGTGCTGTCATAAGTAGCCCAATCTTGTGTTAGGAATGATGACAGAGCACATATGGTAGTGCTAGTACTGCTGTTACTAACAAAAGGGGGGCGCTTATTTTTTCAACCTTCCTCTAGAAGGGGCGATTATTGAAGGGGGGGGGGGCGATTATTGGAGGGGGCGCTTATTGGAGGATTCACGGTAGTCATTCTTTCCTTGCAGACTTCCTCTGCCGTGGCCAGCGCTCGAGCGTCAACAAAGCGAACCGTCGTCTTCCGACCAGTTTGACGTCTGCGTCACGCTGTTCATCAGGCACGACTGGACAAATGAGCGCACGAGAACATCGGGCACTTTTTGGCGAGTCATCAGCAGGCCCTGGGATCCGGTCGACTCGTCGCCCGAGGAACTCTGCCCGCCGTCGGAGACGCCGCGCTGCGACCACGTCGTCGGCCTCAACATATTCGGAATCGGTACACAGCCCTTACCAACAGGAAATGGACGGTTCTGCACAGGGGTGACCATAGAAACTGATTTAGTTTTAGTTTCAGTATCAGTACCAGTTTTCATGTTAGTTTCAGTTTCAGTAAAGAAATTTCTTGAGTTTTAGTTTCAGTTACTGAAACTGAGTTTCAGTATTAAGTACGCTGCTCGCGGCTCTAAAGCGTACCCGTGCAATCTTGCATAGATGCGTTGCTGCATTGCTGATTACCAGAAATAAGGTGCATTCCAAGGTTTTTCGTCATTGTCAATCAAGCTAAGTGCCAAATCAACCTATGATGAGCCAAACATACACCTCAAACACTGAAACTGATACTGAAACTAGTTTCAGTAGTGCGTACTGAAACTAGTTTTAGTATTGCACTCATACCGATTCCTTTTGTGGAGTTTCAGTTTCAGTTTAACGTTATGTTGACCACCGGAACATTTTGCGGATTATTATAATCGATTTGGAATTTGGACAGGAGTTCGGGCTCGAGATGCCGATCACATAACAAAAAGAAAATTCAAAAATTCCTTCGCGTTCGCGAGATTGGGCGATTTAGACGATTTCGGCAACTTTGACATTGCGCTGCAGTCGAACGCGACGTCGTGCAAAGTTGCTGTAATTGAATAAAGTTCTTATCTTTGTACCCTCTATCACCACACCAAATTTCAGCTCAATCGATTGCGATCCAATTTTTGTAAATCGGCGAAATTATCCATTTATTCAAACATGGATTGCAACCGAATGAGCTGAAATTTGGTGTGGCAATAGAGGATACAAAGATAAGTACTTTATTCAATTACAGCAACTTTGCACGATGTCGCGTTCGACTGCAGCGCGATGTCAAAGTTGCCGAAATCGTCTGACGTCAAATCTAAGTCGTTATCTCGCGAACGCGAAGGAATTTTTGAATTTTCTCTTCTGATATGTGATCGGCATCTCGAGCCCGAACTCCTGTCCAAATTTCAGCCCAATCGGCCCAGCGGATCGCAAAATCGACATTCTGCATTGGCAAATACATTCAATCCTTCGCAGAAATGAACAGAGGACTACGAGTATACGCGGGGCACAAGCAGATGTTCGATCTCGTCAGAGAGTTCTTCTACTGCTGCTGCTACGAGGACCTCTGCAACGACCTGAAGCAGCTGGACGAGGGAACGCACGCGCCCACCTTCGCCGCCGACCAATGGCAGAAGAACGGCTCTGTGTTCGGCTGCTGGCTGTCGCCCCTGGCGCCCGGTCTCGTCAAAGCGAACGAGCAGCCCTACTGCCTCAACACCTACACGTTAGTGTGGAGTTGAAAAGCCCATTAGTAAACAGGTACAGTGTGTGCATTGTCTCATCGATTCAACTTGGTGCGTTCAGGAAAGGCGATAGTACCAGTGTGGTCAACAATATGTGGTTTGACGCGGAAAGTCTGGAAAAGCAGAATTTGCTGTGCACCAAGGAAGCGGCCTGGCAACGTCTGAGCGCCGAGGAAGCCAAAGGGCCCTTCTGCTTCTCCATGGATGTGTCGAAGGGGAAGAGGGGTTGCTGCTGCAAGACCCCGTTTTGCAACAACTTCAAACGGGACAACCGGACGGACCCGCGGCTACCCCAGCGCTCACGTCCCATCAAACCGACAACAGTGGACACTACGACGACGACCACAACCACGACCACCAGTGCAACCACCACCACGGCCGCTTCTACAACCAGCACCACAACTGCCGCGACGACCACGACGACGACCACCACGACGACCACCACGACGACCACCATCACCACAACCGCGACCACTACCACTCTGAAAACAGCCACAAGAACGGCCTCCGCCTCCACTGCCAACTACGACCTCGGAGCTACTACTGCTGCCGTTCCCGCTCGTACTCCGACCGCAAGCAGCGCTACTACTTCTAGTCCGACGACCGGAACTGCGACGACGTCCACAGGTTCCTCGGAGATCGCTGTCACCCCGTTGGTACCACGGCTACTCGGGTAGGCGAAGAGACGACGACGACGAAGAAGAAGAAAGAGAAGGAGAGGGAAGCGGCGAAAGGATGGCTTCTGCTGCCTCTCTGGCTTCTCATTCTACTGGGCGTTCTCCTACTGACGCTCGTGATCGTCCTCGCCATCTGCGTAGTCGTCATGTGTCTCAGTCTTCGAATGAAGAAGAGGCAGAAGCCTCCAGAGGAGCGGAAGGGTCGCAAGCGGAAGCTTTCTGAGCAGAGCGAGCGGCGGTACGAAGAGAATGAGAGAGATACCGAAGTGTGCGAGAGCAAGGAGACGACCGATGGGCCGGCCGAAAAAGGAATCGTTCATGCGGAGGGGGCGCCCCACTCCCTGTCAAGTCGGTCGACGCCCACGGTAGAAGAAGGGAAAGAAGAGAAGACGGCCGCCGTCTCGGGCACGGCGGAGGCGACCGCTTCCACGCAGACGGACGAGACGCCGAAGTGCGACTACAGCGGCAGACGCCGAGAAGTCACCGACTCGGAGACGGCGGTGGTTAGCCGATTAGGTCCACATTCTTCTTCTTCTCACCTCAGTATAGAACTCTATTCATTGTCAGGGGACGATGAGCCGTTCCATCGTGGTGCGCGGCCCATCGGAGTTCGACGCGAGCATTGGAGTCGTCGAGCGGTCGGCTACCACCGGCGGAGGCGAAGGGACGACTGGAGAAGCGCCAGAGATGTGATCGAAAGAAGTTCGGTTGTGGCATTTGATGGGTGGGTTCTGAACGAGTCCACACCAAATTACTGAACGAGTCCACACCAAATTACTGAACGAGTCCACACCAAATTACTGAACGAGTCCACACCAAATTACTGAACGAGTCCACACCAAATTACTGAACGAGTCCACACCAAATTACTGAACGAGTACACACCAAATTACTGAACGAGTCCACACCAAATTACTGAACGAGTCCACACCAAATTACTGAACGAGTACACACCAAATTACTGAACGAGTACACACCAAATTACTGAACGAGTCCACACCAAATTACTGAACGAGTACACACCAAATTACTGAACGAGTACACACCAAATTACTGAACGAGTCCACACCAAATTACTGAACGAGTCCACACCACTATCGAACTCGTTCGCAAGCCTGAGCCGGCGGCTAAGCATACTAGGAGGAGATCGTAGGCTTGAGCCGGCGGTTAAGCATACTTGGAGGAGATCGTAGGCCTGAGCCGGTGGTTAAGCATACTTGGAGGAGATCGTAGGCCTGAGCCGGTGTTGTAGGTTGTATTGACGCCTGGGTGCGTTGACGCCGCGTCAACACACCCCGGGATAAATTGACGCGCGTCAATCTACCCGACCTTATTCCGAGTTGCGTTGACGCCTGCCCTTATTCAACTAGGCGCGTGTTGAAAGCACCTTAACTTCTGTCTTTGCCTCGTTAGCGCAGTAGATAGCTCCAGCTGGTTAAGCCTGGTTCCACTGAACGCGAAGTAAGCCCGAAGTAAAAAACAATACCGCGAAGTACAGGGTGGGCCAATTAAGTGTTCCCGATTCTATTTGGTTATAACTCAGTCGCTTTAAAACGAATCTTGCTGAAATTTTGACACAACATAGACACACTTTTAGAATTTTTGCTGACCAAAAATTGTAACAAACTGCCCGGTAAATCACCAGCTGCAGCCACTTTTGTGAAAATGGTCAAGTTTCAATCGTCTTGTCCATTGACAGCCCGTTTCGCAGGACAAATACGAACATGTCTGCTATGAGAACTCAGAGCACATTTGAGCTTTTAGTTTTCATGAAATGATGGCCCAGAAGTCGGAAAATGTCGTTTGCTGTCGCTGAAAAGGTGAAATGCGCAACGCGTTTTGAATGGACAAGAATAGCCCAACATGCACTGGCGGATGCGCTTGCCACACCTCACGCACTTCTGTGAGACTTTGTGAGTAAGTAATCGGATCGGCCAAAGTGAGATTGTGTGCGGGTCCTCCTTGGATTTATGTAGGTAGTCACTAGAGGTCTGCAATATTCTAGAGGCTAGCTAGAGATAGAGACTCGCTAGAGGTCCGAAGCCAGTGTCTTCACTCGATTTCGCTTTGTATTGAAGAAGACATGAGTAGAGCGGTGCAGCGATAAACAGTGTCATTGTCTGAAATCGGTTTTGGAATTGTCTCATCTCTCCCCACGCTTATAGGCACAACGAAGCTCTGTAGTCAATCAAGATTGCGCGGCGTCAGCGCACCCGACCTTATTTCGCGTCCCTCCGCGGGAAGGCACTCTGAGTCCAATTGAATAAGGCGGCCGGCGTCAACGCACCCCGCGATAAGCTCGGGTACGTTGACGCGCGTCAATTTACCAGGCGGGAAAAGTTGACGCGGCGTCAATTTATCCCGGAGTCAATACAACCTACAGCACCGGCGGTTAAGCATACTTGGAGGAGATCGTAGGCCTGAGCCGGCGGTTAAGCATACTTGGAGGAGATCGTAGGCCTGAGCCGGCGGTTAAGCATACTTGGAGGAGATCGTTGGCCTGAGCCGGCGGTTAAGCATACTAGGAGGAGATCGTAGGCCTGAGCTGGCGGTTAAGCATACTTGGAGGAGATCGTAGGCCTGAGCCGGCGGTTAAGCATACTTGGAGGAGATCGTAGGCCTGAGCCGGCGGTTAAGCATACTTGGAGGAGATCGTAGGCCTGAGCTGGCGGTTAAGCATACTTGGAGGAGATCGTAGGCCTGAGCCGGCGGTTAAGCATACTTGGAGGAGATCGTAGGCCTGAGCCGGCGGTTAAGCATACTTGGAGGAGATCGTAGGCCTGAGCTGGCGGTTAAGCATACTTGGAGGAGATCGTAGGCCTGAGCCGGCGGTTAAGCATACTTGGAGGAGATCGTTGGCCTGAGCCGGCGGTTAAGCATACTAGGAGGAGATCGTACATTAGGCCTGAGCTGGCGGTTAAGCATACTTGGAGGAGATCGTAGGCCTGAGCCGGCGGTTAAGCATACTTGGAGGAGATCGTAGGCCTGAGCCGGCGGTTAAGCATACTTGGAGGAGATCGTAGGCCTGAGCCGGCGGTTAAGCATACTTGGAGGAGATCGTAGGCCTGAGCCGGCGGTTAAGCATACTTGGAGGAGATCGTAGGCCTGAGCTGGCGGTTAAGCATACTTGGAGGAGATCGTAGGCCTGAGCCGGCGGTTAAGCATACTTGGAGGAGATCGTAGGCCTGAGCCGGCGGTTAAGCATACTTGGAGGAGATCGTAGGCCTGAGCTGGCGGTTAAGCATACTTGGAGGAGATCGTAGGCCTGAGCCGGCGGTTAAGCATACTTGGAGGAGATCGTAGGCCTGAGCCGGCGGTTAAGCATACTTGGAGGAGATCGTAGGCCTGAGCTGGCGGTTAAGCATACTTGGAGGAGATCGTAGGCCTGAGCCGGCGGTTAAGCATACTTGGAGGAGATCGTTGGCCTGAGCCGGCGGTTAAGCATACTAGGAGGAGATCGTAGGCCTGAGCTGGCGGTTAAGCATACTTGGAGGAGATCGTAGGCCTGAGCCGGAGGTTAAGCATACTAGGAGGAGATCGTAGGCCTGAGCTGGCGGTTAAGCATACTTGGAGGAGATCGTAGGCCTGAGCCGGCGGTTAAGCATACTTGGAGGAGATCGTAGGCCTGAGCCGGCGGTTAAGCATACTTGGAGGAGATCGTAGGCCTGAGCTGGCGGTTAAGCATACTTGGAGGAGATCGTAGGCCTGAGCCGGCGGATAAGCATACTTGGAGGAGATCGTAGGCCTGAGCCGGCGGTTAAGCATACTTGGAGGAGATCGTAGGCCTGAGCTGGCGGTTAAGCATACTTGGAGGAGATCGTAGGCCTGAGCCGGCGGTTAAGCATACTTGGAGGAGATCGTAGGCCTGAGCCGGCGGTTAAGCATACTTGGAGGAGATCGTAGGCCTGAGCTGGCGGTTAAGCATACTTGGAGGAGATCGTAGGCCTGAGCCGGCGGTTAAGCATACTTGGAGGAGATCGTAGGCCTGAGCCGGCGGTTAAGCATACTTGGAGGAGATCGTAGGCCTGAGCCGGCGGTTAAGCATACTTGGAGGAGATCGTTGGCCTGAGCCGGCGGTTAAGCATACTTGGAGGAGATCGTAGGCCTGAGCCGGCGGTTAAGCATACTTGGAGGAGATCGTAGGCCTGAGCTGGCGGTTAAGCATACTTGGAGGAGATCGTAGGCCTGAGCCGGCGGTTAAGCATACTTGGAGGAGATCGTAGGCCTGAGCCGGCGGTTAAGCATACTTGGAGGAGATCGTAGGCCTGAGCTGGCGGTTAAGCATACTTGGAGGAGATCGTAGGCCTGAGCCGGCGGTTAAGCATACTTGGAGGAGATCGTTGGCCTGAGCCGGCGGTTAAGCATACGAGGAGGAGATCGTAGGCCTGAGCTGGCGGTTAAGCATACTTGGAGGAGATCGTAGGCCTGAGCCGGCGGTTAAGCATACTTGGAGGAGATCGTAGGCCTGAGCCGGCGGTTAAGCATACTTGGAGGAGATCGTAGGCCTGAGCCGGCGGTTAAGCATACTTGGAGGAGATCGTAGGCCTGAGCCGGCGGTTAAGCATACTTGGAGGAGATCGTAGGCCTGAGCCGGCGGTTAAGCATACTAAGAGGAGATCGTAGGCCTGAGCCGGTGGTGTGACGAATCCTGTGACCGTACGGATCCTGTGTCGACACAGGATTCGTACGGCGAAACCTGTGACCACCTATGCTGTGTAAGGTCTGTGACACTTCAACTGCTTTGCAGAGTGCGAATCCTGTGACCTGGTGGTAGAAGAACTTGGAGGGGGCGTGTATGATCTAGTTTATCTTCATCTTAGGCACATGTTGGTTTGGTGCTTTGCACATCTTTCGAATTCTCTGTCCTCATAACGTTGCCTGCAATCTGGGCACCCACTACTAAGGCAATCACAGCCACAACAACGAGAACGAGACGAGTGTGTGGTGGTTTCAGTGAGAGAGTACACAAAGACACAGTCTCCAGAAAGCCATTTCCTAATCTGGTGACTGACGTAGCGATTGAGGCAACAATGTCAAAGTCAAGACATATGTAGGTAGTCAAGTTGAAAAACTTAATGAATACTCGTCCTTGAAATGATCAACGACTTTAACCAGAGTGTTAACTATGGTAAGACGACCAATGGTAAAGTTGACGTCTATGTCGGAAAGGGACAAAGTAAAAGACATCGTGGTTGGATAATCATTTCTGAATCCGCTCAGTAAGCCATCAATCAGTCCCAGGACAGTAATGGACAGTCAAATAGAGAGCTATGTATGGAGAAACTTTGTACAGTCGCTGGATTTGTTTGGAATTAGTCACAGAGTTCGTACGGTTATACTTTTCGCGGTCACAGGTTTCGTACGGTCACAGGATTCGTCACGACACCGGCGGTTAAGCATACTAGGAGGAGATCGTAGGCCTGAGCCGGCGGTTAAGCATACTTGGAGGAGATCGTAGGCCTGAGCCGGCGGCTAAGCATACTTGGAGGAGATCGTAGGCCTGAGCCGGGGGTGAAGCATACTTGGAGGAGATCGTAGGCCTGAGCCGGCGGTTAAGCATACTAGGAGGAGATCGTAGGCCTGAGCCGGCGGTTAAGCACACTAGGAGAAGATCGTAAGCGGCCTGAGCCGGCGGTTAAGCATGCTAGGAGGAGATCGTAGGCCTGAGCCGGCGGCTAAGTGGGCGCAGGGCGAGCCTAAGCATAGCCTAATTTGGAAGGAATACACTGTATCCGAAACTAATTCAGAAAAGGAAGAACGGCCATCGTCTGACGCTTCATGCGATTGCCGCCTAGACGGCAGGCAATCGCCTGAAGACGGCCATCGCCTGTGGCAGAGTCATTCAGTAATTTCTGCTGAAGTCGGGCGGGAAGGGGGGTGGGGGGGGTGTGGACTCATTCAGTAATTTGGTGTGGACTCGTTCAGTAATTTGGTGTGGACTCATTCAGTAACTTCCGCTGACATCCGGCCGGAAAAGAGGGTGTGGACTCATTCAGTAATTTGGTGTGGACTCATTCAGTAATTTGGTGTGGACTCGTTCAGTAATTTGGTGTGGACTCATTCAGAATTAGCCCATTTGATGATTCCTAGCTCCTTACTCGCTTCCTTACTGATGTCCAAGCGCTGTGCCTCGTGGCTTCTTTGTTCTTCTTCACTTCTGCTGGTACGCGAAACGTACTGTACATATGAATCTAAACAACAACACAAGGAGCGCAAGAATTGGATAAAATCTTGTAGCGACAGGGTTCTTCTCCTTCCGCAAACGCAACAGCGCTTACAGCGACGACAATTACCTACGCGGGCACCATGAAAGAAAGCTACAGACAGTACACCAGTCTACGCACGACAAGCGAAACTAACCAGCAAAACTAACCAGCGAACGTCAACGACGCGAGCGCGTGCGCTTCAATTCAACGGATGACGCTGGTGCGGAGACAGGCAACGAGTATCCGAACTCTCAGTAACCTACGGAAGATGCGCGCCGCTTCTACCTACATACCTACCACTCAGGCACGGATTTAGGATTCTTCCCCAGAGGGGGCCCAAATGTACATATGCTAATAATTTTCCCCAAACGGCACCGCAGGCAAAATTTTTGCTATTCTAAGCGCCGCAGGCGAAAGTTTTACTATTTCTAAACGCCGCAGGCGAAAATTTTCCCATTTCTAAGCGTCGCAGGCGAAAATTTTGCCATTTCTAAGCGCCGCAGGCGACAATATATAAACAGGGTTTTCTCCTTAATTCGACAAATGGAAAACCCGAATATCTTCTGCCGCATAAGCAATAGAAACGAAACACACACAATATGGCCAACATCTGTCCATGATCTACAAGCCTGTACGTGTTACTTTTATACAGCCCTTTATTTTCACTAGGTAAAATCACAGTATCACAAAGTTGAGACCGAAAAATTTAAGAATTTGCAGGTTCTGTCGTCATTCTTGACAAAGTACAAAGTTGGTTGTTATTCGTCGCTGCGACCTTGCGAAGAAGAAGAAGAAACGAAATTACTCGTCGTCGTTTCTGTAATGGCACTGCGTTGCGCGCCTTGTCAAGAAGGCGACTGCCTTTCTCCTCCAGCGCAAAACGATCGTCGCCGCGCTTGAAAGATACGTAATACTGCCATTTCAACGCAGCCCAAATACACCGCTGCAAAACAGAGGATGGCTTTCTCGAAACTCTTTTCATGTGGCTTCCTTTTGATTGCAGCTCTGCACTGGCGGGCGCAAATATGCACAGCGCAGCCTCCAACGACTCCAGTGAGTCCTACATACTCAGGCGCTTGTGCAGACTACGTATGTACATGTACGTACCCAATGTACCTACAACGGAGCTCATTTCTGTGTCACTTCACCGTGTCAGGCGTACAAAAACGAGTACTACGACTCGACCAAGGAGAACCTGGAGATCGATTTGGCCCAAGAGTTCCGCGACGGTCGCGTCGACGCCGTCCGTCTGCAGCCGATGTGAACGACGTCTACAGCCCTGGAAACAGCGACGACCTGTTCGAGGGAGACATGAGAGGTTCGGACAGTTGTAAGCTGCGTAAGAAACACAACAAAATAACAGTAGAACCGGTCTTGTAAACCCTGGTGAAGTATGCTACCTCGAGGTTAGCAGAGCCACGAATAGTCTTTAAAACGAAGTTATTACATCCTTAAAGTAACTCGACGTAGAGAAGCCAGGGCTAACACTACAATATGCGGCTATTAATAAACGAAGTAAAACTGAGTAAGTATAACAAGCTGTTTTAAAAAAGTTGAGTTGTTTTATTAATACAGAGTGGTTTGTGAGTGTTTTAAAGTGGAAGAGTAAAGGAGTGGATACTTTTGTAAAGTATTTCGAAGCCTTTCCGATATGACGCGCGGCCGCCCGGAGTCCACTATTCATGCGCTACTTCTGACACACTCCTTTCTGAGAGGTTCTTGCAGGGCAACATTGGGATCGCCCGGGATTATTTTTTTGAGCAAGACACACGCATTTCCGAGCGGTTGTTGCAGGGCAACATTGGGATCGCCCGGGATTAATTATTTTTGCAGACAAAGTTGTTCGTAAGACAAGGGTTTAAAAAAACAAAAGTATTTCTTTAGGAATGACCGTTCAACAACTGCCTCAACGTAAGCTTTCAAACGGTCGAACGAATGCCGCTCTACAACGTAAGACGAGCGAGTTAGGGCCCATTTGCTGTTTGAACCTTTGGGTTACTGTAGTTTGCGATATTCAAACGTTTGAGTTTCGACCAATAGAAGAACAAATGATCAGTGAGTCAAGAGCTATCCAGCAACTCAAGATCGTCTCTCTACGACGCACGCTGAGCGAGTTAGAGCGATTTCTATGCTAAAAACGCGAGAATGTCGCTTTTCGTGGTGCGTGTTTGCGTAATTAACAAAATTTTTAATGCCAAACGAAAGAGCACGTCGAGACCTTTTAGTTGACCTATCGCACGCCGCTCTACGACGTAAGACGAGCGTGTTAGAGCCGTTTTGCGTGTTGGACTTTCGGGTTACTGTAGCGCGCGCAATTCAAACTTTTGAATTTCGACTTCTCTTAACGGAATTATCAGTGTGCCGAAACCTATTCAACGAACTCAAGATCGTCTCTCTATGACGGAAGACGAGCGAGTTAGATAAGTTCTGCGTTTTAAACTTTTGGGTTACTGTAGCTCCCGAAATTCAAACTTTTGAGTTTCGACCAATAGAAGAACAAATGATCAGTGAGTCGAGAGCTATCCAACCAACCCAAGATCGTCTCCGTACGACGCACGCTGAGCGAGTTAGAGCGATTTCTGCGTTAAAAACGCGAGAATGTCGCTTTTCGTGTTGCGTGTTTGCGTAATTAAGAAACTTTTTTATGCCAAGCGAAAGCGCACGTCAGGACCTTTCAGTTGACCTATCGCACGCCGCTCTACGACGTAAGACGAGCGAGTTACAGCCGTTTTCCGTTTTGACCTTCGGGTTACTGTAGCGCGCGCAATTCAAACTTTTGAATTTCGAAGTCTCTTAGCAACATTACCAGTGAGTCGAGAGCTTTCCGTAGAGCCCAAGATCTCCTTCCTACGAGACTTTCCAACACCTAGATCTGAGAGCGCATAACGAACGGACGGACGGTATCAAACGAACGAACGCACGATAAGCTCTCGTAGGGTTTCGCCCGGCTGAGGCCGGGCGAAAAAAGGTACTTTGAAATTTCGCTAAAGTAAGGTGGAAAACCAAGTATGAACGAACAGCAGATACTTTTCCAAAATTAAAGCTAGGTAAGTGAGAAGTAACTACACAGTAAGTACTAACTTGGTTTCAAGCTGCCACCGCTAGTACACACAGATACCTCATCTAGGGATGAGTGTGGGCGCGGCGGAAGACCTGAATCTTGTGCTGGAGGAGAAGGAGAAGGAACAGGAAGAGGCGAGTCCTGAATTCTAACGTGCTATATGTACACCTGTTACGGTTCTGCACAAGGAGCGTTTTGCGAGTCTGACACACCACGCATGGCAGAAGAATAAGAAGGACAGGGCGCCGCCGCCCTTCACGCTGCCTTTCGAGACGTCGCGCTCCACTGGCCCGGCGGCCGAGTCCCGTCAGATCTCCAACCGCTTCTCACCGGCGGCGAAGAAGAATATCGGAAGGGCGATCAGAGGGCTGGAGAGGTGTGTTATAGCGGCACTTCCGATGCCGGCGCAGGCGACTCGCGAAGCGTCGACGCCTCTGCTTCTCCAGTCAGACCTGCGTGCGCTTCCCGAACAAGACTCCGGAGGACGAGGACTACGTCTTCCTCGAGTTTGAAAACGAATGCGAGTCGAAGGTCGGCCGCCAGCAGGGCCGTCAGGTGGTCGTGCTGACGTCCAAGTGCTTCGCGGTGGCCAACATCCAGCACGAGCTGCTCCACGTCTTGGGCTTCGTCCACGAGCAGTCGGGCGCCGAGCGGCGACCGCTACGTCCACGTCTTCGAAGACAACGTTCTGAAGAACGATCTGACCAAGTTCCAACTCAACTCCTACAAGGTTGTCGACACCCTGGAGATCAGGTCGGTCGCGCCGACTTCACTAAGGATCGACGACTATTCATTCCTCTCGGCTAGCTCACGTCTACACTTCAGGTACGACTACTACTCGGTCATGCACTACCACAAGACGGCCTTCAGCAAAGACTGGCGGAACACGATCACGGCCAAGAGGCGCCTGAAGTGTATCACTCTGGGACAACCGAAACAGCTGAGCAAAAGGGACGTTCTGCGAGTGAAGCGCCTCTACGAGTGCCCCTGTGCGGATGAGCGCTGCGTCTGGGACGAGGACATTAAGTGATAACGCTGGATATCCCTGTCCACCAACAGACGGCGGACAGAAGCTGCGACCATCAAAGCGACAACCACCAGATGTGTCATCGAATGAAAAACGCCTCTGCTCGAAGGAGGATTGACGAAGCGATCGTAGACGTCGTCAGTGAGCTGTGCGCAAAGACATGCTGTCGCCCATCGCCGTAAGTCCGTCCCGCTTGGCTCAGATTTGCGATGCCTATCTTTAAGTCGTGCTGCTCGAACAGAGAGCGAGTAGCGGAAGCTCGGCGGGCGCGCCTACATTGCGGTTACAAAGCGTGTAGAAAGCAGCACGCGATTGGAACAAACGCCAAGGAACAAGCATGAGACGCTGACGGCTCTTCATTCACTGATCATCTGAACGCACGGGACGATAGCCATCAGTCACAGCAGACACAGAAGAAAGCAGCGCCGGAGAGCCAGCTTGCGTGCTGCGCACCCTGTCCGACTGGTCGCGCAGCTCGTGCAGCATCTTGCGCATGGCATGAAGCGCCGTAGGGGCGCTGCGCCAGCCGCTGCTTGATCACCGAATAGGTGCTAGTGGATTTCAGTGGAAGGAATGGAATAGAAGACAATCGATGCGAGGCGACCTGGGCGAGTCGGGCGATGTGCTTGCGCGTGGTGCTGGACATGCCGGCGGCGATGATGTCGACGTCCACCTTCCCCGTTTGGGCCACGGTACAAACCCCCAAAAAATTTGCTTGCTGCGCTATTAACGCTTTCAAATTCACCAAGACACTTGAATACATTCTCAAAGTTGAACCCGTTCTCCAAAACGGGTTCAATGATGAAGGATAGGCAGCGGGTGTTTCTAATCATATCTCGGGCTAGAGTTGACCGATCGCGCTGATTCTTGTTGCATTGGACTCGCCGAAAAACCTGAATCCGTATATGTATTCAGCGCCGCCATCGATTGGCTTTGGCGAGAGTACTGGGGCGAGGCCTGTGAAAATCAATTTTCTGCAATCGCAGCAAAACTTGCACATTTGATACAGTTTCCAACAGTGCATTGAATGGTCTTTATCTCATCTCACTCCGTTGAGTCTTTCGCGAGATATGGCGCGCACAAGTTTAACTTTGCATTGAAATATGTGACAAAGTGCTGAGGTTTGCGCCTCTGTAACATTGGTAGAGAGCCAGCTATTTCGCTGAAACTTGCAGAACACGTAGACATGAGGCACACACAGTTTTTGGAAAAGTTTTAGCGGATTCGACACTCGGTCAGTCATTCAGCAAAGTCAGCAAAGAAGTCAATCAATGGTACAATAGTTGAAGTCCCAGCTGACCTGAAATGCTATCCTAATGGATCGCATGTAACTTCTTCACTTAGGGTGCAAATCCGCTAAAATTTTTTCAAAAACTGTGTGCCTCATGTCTACGTGTTCTGCAAGTTTCAGCAAAATAGCTGGCTCTCTACCAACGTTACAGAGGCACAAACCTCAGCACTTTGTCACATATTTCAAAGCAAAGTTAAACTTGTGCACACCATATCTCGCGAAAGACTCAACCGAGTGAGATGAGATAAAGACCATTCAATGCACTGTTGGAAACTGTATAAAATATGCAAGTTTCGCTGCGATTGCAGAAAATTGATTTTCACAGGCCTCGCCCCAGAACTCTCGCCAAACCTAATGGATGGCAGTGCTGGATACATGTATTGATTCAGGATTTTTCGGCGAGTCCAGTGCAACAAGAATCAGCGCGATCGGTGTACTCTAGCCCGAGATATGATTAGAAACACCTACCGCCTATCCTTCATCATTGAACCCGTTTTGGAGAACGGGTTCAACTTTGAGAATGACGTCCAAGTGGTGTGAACTTGAAAAGGTTAAGCATCTTTTCTTCATTGTGAGCCTGGGTTTCTTTTTTGTCTGGTACCCGGGCGAAAGTGGGCTCCTACGGGTTGAGGGGCCAAATACAAAATCTAGGAACCAAGCAATATTTCAACTCACTTTGCCTTTAGAAACGGCGATTTTTTAGATGGAGTTCTATAATTTGTGAAGTCGGCGATGGCGGTTTGTTTGGCGACAGTTACAGTTTAACGCCCAGCGGAGCACACACTTAGCTTGTCTAAACTAGGTTGTGGTGCCGGTGGCGTCAGTAGCTAATGTCCATCTACAGAACAATAGATATTCGCAGTTTACATGACTTGCAGCGCACTACTTGTCTGCTTCCATTGTTCGCTGACAAACCTATCAGTGCTGACATTGTGACTTGATTTCTCAAGCGTGTGTACGCGTGTGTACGCGTGTGATACAACTATTTTGCACTTCCGCTTGCATCCTACTCAGCTTACGGTCTCACGCTAAAACCCTCTCACGCTGTTTCACTTTCCGTCTTCTGCTTTGTTCGTCTGAGACCTATCGCCCCTTATTAACTTCTAAGTGTAACCCTTCTTCACGCTCTGTCATCTCTCTTTCGCACTATGGGATTTCGGGTTCAACCTCTGACAAGCTGCTTATAAGCTTCCGTTCTAACCTTTGATTTGTCTGAGAGCGCTGCTTGCTAGGGCCTTACAAAAAGCTGACGCTGCCACTGAACTATCGCCCTTGGACTTGGGAGTGAAAATTGATTCCGTAGGGAGCCTGCCCCAGATCAAGCTTCTCCACGCGACCCAGATCTACACAGAGGTCCCACACGCGACTCTGTCTGCCTTCTCGCCTCGATCACACTCGTTTTCAAAGATTGCACAGGCGAAAAACCGTACGTATTCCCAAGGCGACGACGACAACGCGAAGCACTCGAAGCTACAGAGTACCGCGGTTATCACACTGAGAGTCGTTGCTGCTACCCAACACCACACTGGAAGGGAGGGAGACATGCAGTTGTGCTCCAATGGGGGTAAACCGCATAGTTGAGGGGGTGTGTGTGCTTGAACGTTTTCGTGAGACACACAAGAGGCGCGTGCATAGACCGGCTATATCTATACAGTGCGGCGGCGAGGGCGGGCGCTAGAACCAAGCACAAGCCTACCTACGGTACTCTACTCGGATGCACAGACATATATTCGCACCAGCGAAGCGCACAAACATAGTAGTAGCTTGTATAGTAAACTTTGTCGCTACGGTAGCGCAGCGCACATTGTGGAAGACAAGCGGGCAAAGGTGCGGCGACGGAAAGCGGCGACGGCGACAACACAGACGAAGGAAGGCGCGATCACTACGCGAGCAGCCGCCCAATCTCTTTGGGAGGTTGCGGTAGCGCGGCGGCGGAGTCTGGATCACAAAACGGCCTTTGGAAGCAACGGTCGACGATTCACGGCCGGTGGAACCTGAACATAGGGCAGTGATTTCGTAAGGGTCAGGAGGAAGTTTGAAGCGGGCAGAAGCCGAGTGCGGAAGAAGGTGAAATACTTTCCAGCGCCTGTTCTGAAAGCGTCTGCGCAGATCGCGCTTAAAATTGTCCAGAAATACTACAGGTGTCGATTGACGAGATGCACCATCCGTGGGTAGGAGTACGTGGTGTAACTAGCGTCGTTGGTAGAACACCATGTTGAAAATCGGGCGCGTCGCTATACAATCGAAGAGGACATGGCGATGGTGGCCGTCCTCGATGGCGTCCTCCTCTTCGGTTGTCAAGCGTCACACCCGATTTTCAACACGGTGTTGCGCAAAGCGGCGCTACTCACCATTCGTTGTATCGAATTGTATGAAATTTGCACAGTTTGGCAAGAACACTATGTAGTATCTCTGGTACAATTTTGAGCGCGATTCAACTGGAGACGTTTGAGAACAGGGGCTGGAAAGCTAGGGGGCTCACTTTTTCTACGCACCCTGCGCATGGACCGTAGGGCAACCGAGACTGGGGGGGGGGGGGGGGAGAAATACCAGGCCCCCCCCCCCGCCCAGCAAGCCCACTTCGACTTGCGAACGTCTTGTTTACTCACAAAACAAAGAAGCGAGTTCTCAAGAAAGCACAAGTACAGTATTTACACTGCTTTTGGTATAAGGCGGCAAGGGAAGTGCACCCAAAGGGCTAGGCAACCACCTGGTGTGTATCCTGCTGTCCTTGTGCACCTCCATCTCCTCGCTCTTGAAGTCGTTGACCTCCTTCCGAATCATCGCCGGAGCGGGGCAGAGCATTCCATACAAAGGCGGACGCAGTACACACAGCACACACCCCTGCAGCGGCTGAACAACAGCTCCATTTGGCAGGTTTTACGTCCCACGATACAGTACCTGTCTGGTCTCATCTAACGCGCGCCGACGACGACTACCACTGGCAACTTCATCACCGTGCAGCCGGAGTTTTCGGAATTGTGCTCCTCTCGGCGCAGCGAAAGAGCCCCCACTTAGACGGGTTTTGGATCTAAGCAATCTAGCGCGCTTGGCACTTACTAATCCCCCTCCCACCTTATCCTGCGGCGTCAGCCTAGTCCAGGGCTTATCGGCGCGCCTGTCGTATTCCTGTGCCCGAGTCACTTCCACGTAGTCGTTGAACTGTATGATCTGGCGGTCTTTGAGTTCTTGTATGGTGGGGCGGAAGCTCAGCTGAATAGAGTTTGTGTGTATGTTATAGTATGTTATGAGTTGTGAACGTGTTTGGATACGGTATCGCACCTACTATTTGATAGACACTGGATGTTAGTAGTGAAAACGCCCGGATATTGCAAATGATGACCACACTATGATTATAATCATCTGCTCTGCATAGGCAGAGCAAGTTTTGCTTCCCCCAACTAAGGCTCTAGACTTGGGACGTATTGCGGTTTGCACGCTTGAGGCTTGCTTAGTCTCTGTCCCCAAGCAAGTCCTAACTTTGGCCTAACACAAGACTACCGTAAATCCTCCAATAAGCCCCCCCCTCAAATAAGCGCCCTCCCTAGAGGGAGGTCAGAAACGCCCCTCAAATAAGCGCCCACCCGGGTAAGCACCAGTTTCACCACCCCCCAGCAATACGCACGAACGAGTAGGGAACGTATTGCTGGGGGTGGTGAAACTGGTGCTTACCCAGGGTGGGCGCTTATCTGAGGGGGGGGGCGTTTATTTCGACCTCCCCTCTAGGAGGGGCGCTTATTCAGGGAGGGGGGGCTTATTGGAGGATTTACGGTAGTCTTGTGTTAGGCCAAAGTTAGGACTTGCTTGGGGACAGAGACTAAGCAAGCCTCAAGCGTGCAAACCGCAATACGTCCCAAGTCTGAGCCTTAGCTAACAAAACCTGCTCTGCCGAAGCAGAGCAGATGATTATAATCATAGTGTGGCCATCCATCGCAATATCCGGGCGTTTTCACTACTAACATCCAGTGTCTATCAAATAGTAGGTGCGATACCGTATCCAAACACGTTCACAACTGATAACATACTATAACATACACACAAACTCCATTCAGCTGAGCTTCCGCCCCACCATACAAGAACTCAAAGACCGCCAGATCATACAGTTCAACGACTACGTGGAAGTTACCCGCGCAGAAGAGTACGACAGGCGCGCCGATAAGCCCTGGACTAGGCTGACGCCGCAGGATAAGGTGAGAGGGGATTAGTAAGTGCCAAGCGCGCTAGATTGCTTAGATGCAAAACCCGTCGAAGCGGGGCTCTTTCGCTGCGCGAGGGGGCACAATTGCGAATATTGGCTGCACGGTGATGAAGTTGCCAGTGGTAGTCGTCGTCGGCGCGCGTCAAATTAGACCAGACAGGTACTGTATCGTGGGACGTAAAACCTGCCAAATGGAGCTGTTGTTAGGGCACTGGGGCGTGTGCTGTGTGTACTGCGTTCACCTTTGTATGGAATGCTCTCCCACTCTCAGGCGATGATTCGGAAGGAGCTGAACGACTTCAAGAGCGAGGAGATGGAGGTGCACGAGGACAGCAGGATACACACCAGGTGGTTGCCTAGCCCTTTGGGTGCACTTCCCTTGCCGCCTTATACCAAAAGCAGTGTAAGTACTGTAGTTGTGCTTTGAGAACTCGCTTCTTTGTTTGGTGAGTAAACAAGACGTCGCAGTTCGAAGTGGTCTTGCGGGGGGGGGGGGGGGTGCGAACCCCCCCCCCCCCCCCCCCCCGTCTCGGTTGCCCTACGGTCCATGCGCAGGGTGCGTAGAAAAAGTGAGACCCCTAGCTTTCCAGCCCCTGTTCTCAAGCGTCTCCAACCGGATCGCGCTTAAAACTGTACTAGAAATACTACAGGGTGTTCTTGACAAACACTGCAAATTTCATACAATTCGATACAACGAGTGGCGACTAGCGCCGTTTTGCGCAACACCATGTTGAAAATCGGGTGCGACGCTTTTCAACCGAGGAGGAGGAGGCCATCTAGGACGGCCACCATCGCCATGTCCTCCTCGGTTGAAAAGCGTCGCACACGATTTTCAACATGGTGTTGCGCAAAACGACGCTAGTCGCCACTCGTTGTATTGAATTGTATGAAATTTGCACAGTTTGTCAAGAACACCCTGTAGTATTTCTGGTACAATTTTAAGCGCGATCCGGCTGGAGACGCTTGAGAACAGGCGCTGGAAAGCTAGGGGTCTCACTTTTTCTACGCACTCTGTAACTTCTGCCCGCTTCAAACTTCCTCCTACCTACGAATCACTGCCCTATGTTCAGGTTCCACCGGCCGTGAATCGTCGACCGTTGCTTCCAAAGGCCGTTTTGTGATCCAAACTCCGCCGCCGCGCTACCGCAACCTCCCAAAGAGATTGGGCGGCTGCTCGCGTAGTGATCGCGCCTTCCTTCGTCTGTGTTGTCGCCGTCGCCGCTTTCCGTCGCCGCACCTTCGCCCGCTTGTCTTCCACAATGTGCGCTGCGCTACCGTAGCGACAAAGTTCTACTATACAAGCTACTACTATGTTTGTGCGCTTCGCTGGTGCGAATATATGTCTGTGCATCCGAGTAGAGTACCGTAGGTAGGCTTGTGCTTGATTCTAGCGCCCGCTCGCCGCCGCACTGTATAGATATAGCCGGTCTATGCACGCGCCTCTTGTGTGTCTCACGAACGTTTTACAAGCACACACACACCCCCACTATGCGGTCAACCCCCATTGGAGCACAACTGTGGTCTCTCTCCCTCCCTTCCAGTGTGGTGTTGTAGCAGCAACGACTCTCAGTGATACCGCGGTACTCTGTAGCTTCGAGTGCTTCGCGTCGTCGTCGTCGCCTTGGGAATACGTACGGTTCTTCGCCTGTGCAATCTTTGAAAACGAGTGTGATCGAGGCGAGAAGGCAGACAGAGTCGCGTGTGGTACCTCTGTGTAGATCTGGGTCGCGTGCGAGAAGCTTGATCTGGGGCAAGCTCCCTTTAGTTCAGTTTTCACTCCAAAGTCCAAGGGCGATAGTTCAGTGGCAAGCGTCAGCTTTTGTACGACCCTAGCAAGCAGCGCTCTCAGACAAATCAAAGGTTAGAACGGAAGCTTATACGCAGCTTGTCAAGGTTGAACCCGAAATCCCATAGTGCGAAAGAGAGATGACAGAGCGTGAGAAAGGGTTAGACTGAGATTACAAGCGATAGGTCTCAGACAAACAAAGCAGAAGACGGAAAGTGAAACAGCGTGAGAGGGTTTTAGCGTGAGACCGTAAGCTGAGTAGGATGCAAGCGGAAGTGCCAAATAGTTGTATCACACGCGTACACACGCGTACACACGCTTGAGAAATCGAGTCACAATGTCAGCACTGATAGGTTTGTCAGCGAACAATGGAAGCAGACAAGTAGTGCGCTGCAAGTCATGTAAACTGCGAATATCTATTGTTCTGTAGATGGACATTAGCTACTGACGCCACCGGCACCACAACTGTAGTTAGACAAGCTAAGTGTGTGCTCCGCTGGGCGTTAAACTGTAACTGTCGCCAAACAAACCGCCATCGCCGACTTCACAAATTATAGAACTCCATCTAAAAAATCGCCGTTTCTAAAGGCAAAGTGAGTTGAAATATTGCTTGGTTCCTAGATTTTGTATTTGGCCCCTAGAATTTCCAGTTAGGAGCCCACTTGGCCCCCGGGTACCAGACGAAAAAGAAACCCAGGCTCACAATGAAGAAAAGATGCTTAACCTTTTCAAGTTCACACGGACACTTGAACCCATTCTCAAAGTTGAACCCGTTCTCCAAAACGGGTTCAATGATGAAGGATAGGCAGTGGGTGATTCTAATCATATCTCGGGCTAGAGTGCACCGATCGCGCTGATTCTTGTTGCACTGGACTCGCTGAAAAATCCTGAATCCATATATGTATTCAGCACTGCCATCCATTGGCTTTGGCGAGAGTACTGGGGCGAGGCCTGTGAAAATCAATTTTCTGCAATCGCAGCGAAACTTGCATATTTGATACATGGCGCGCACAAGTTTAACTTTGTATTGAAATATGTGACAACGTGCTGAGGTTTGCGCCTCTGTAACATTGGTAGAGAGCTAGCTATTTCGCTGAAACTTGCAGAACATGTAGACATGAGGCACACACAGTTTTTGGAAAAGTTTTAGTGGATTTGCACCCTAAGTGAAGAAGCTACATGCAATTCATTAGGATAGCATTTCAGGTCAGCTGGGACTTCAACTCTTGTACCATTGATTGACTTCTTTGCTGAATGACTGACCGAGTGTCGAATACGCTACAATTTTTCCAAAAACTGTGTGTGCCTCATGTCGAAGTGTTCTGCAAGTTTCAGCGAAATAGCTGGCTCTCTACCAACGTTACAGAGGCGCAAACCTCAGCATGTCACATATTTCAATACAAAGTTAAACTTGTGCGCGCCATATCTCGCAAAAGACTCAACGGAGTGAGATGAGATAAAGACCATTCGATGCACTGTTTGAAACTGTATCAAATATGCAAGTTTCGCTGCGATTGCAGAAAATTGATTTTCACAGGCCTCGCCCCAGTACTCTCGCCAAAGCCAATGGATGGCAGTGCTGAATACATATGCAGATTCAGGATTTTTCGGCGAGTCCAGTGCAACAAGAATCAGCGCGATCGGTGTACTCTAGCCCGAGATATGATTAGAAACACCCACTGCCTATTCTTCATCATTGAACCCGTTTTGGAGAACGGGTTCAACTTTGAGAATGGGTTCAATAGTGTCCGTGTGAACTTGAAAAGGTTAATAGCGCCACAAGCGAATTTTTTGGGGGTTTGTACCGTGGCCCAAACGGGGAAGGTGGACGTCAACATCATCGCCGCCGGCATGTCCACCACCACGCGCAAGCACATCGCCGAGCTCGCCCAGGTCGCCTCGCATCGATTGTCTTCCTTGTTTCCATTCCTTCCACTGAAATCCACTGGCGCCCTACTCAGGTGATCAAGCAGCGGCTGGCGCAGCGCCCCTACGGCGCTTCCATGCCCATGCGCAAGATGCTGCACGAGCTGCGCGACCAGTCGGACAGGGTGCGCAGCACGCAAGCTGGCTCTCCGGCGCTGCTTTCTTCTGTGTCTGCTGTGACTGATGGCTGTGGTCCCGTGCGTTCAGATGATCAGTGAATGAAGAGCCGTCAGCGTCTCATGCTTGTTCCTTGGCGTTTGTTCCAATCGCGTTCTGCTTTCTACACGCTTTGTAACCGCAATGTAGGCGCGCCCGCCCGACTTCGCTACTCGCTCTCTGTTCGAGCAGCACGACTTAGAGAGGTAGGCATCGCAAATCTGAGCCAAGCGGGACGGACTTACGGCGATGGGCGACAGCATGTCTTTGCGCACAGCTCACTGACGACGTCTACGATCGCTTGGTCAATTCTGCCTTCCTTCGAGCAGAGGCGTTTCATTCGATGACACATCTGGTGGTTGTCGCTTTGATGGTCGCAGCTTCTGTCCGCCGTCTGTTGGTGGACAGGGATGGGCGTCTCGCACTTAATGTCCTCGTCCCAGACGCAGCGCTCGTAGCCGGGGCACTCGTAGAGGCGCTTCACTCGCAGAACGTCCCTTTTGCTCAGCTGTTTCGGTTGTCCCAGAGTGAAGTCGCGCTTCAGGCGCCTCTTGGCCGTGATCGTGTTCCGCCAGTCTTTGCTGAAGGCCGTCTTGTGGTAGTGCATGACCGAGTAGTAGTCGTACCTGAAGTGTAGACGTGAGCTAGCCGAGAGGAATGAATGGTCGTCGATCCTTAGTGAAGTCGGCGCGACCGACCTGATCTCCAGGGTGTCGACAACCTTGTAGGAGTAGAGTTGGAAGTTGTGCCGTTCGTTCTTCAGAACGTTGTCTTCGAAGACGTGGACGTAGCGGTCGCGGTCGGGGCGCGACTGCTCGTGGACGAAGCCCAAGACGTGGAGCAGCTCGTGCTGGATGTTGGCCACCGCGAAGCACTTGGACGTCAGCACGACCACCTGACGGCCCTGCTGGCGGCCGACCTTCGACTCGCATTCGTTTTCAAACTCGAGGAAGACGTAGTCCTCGTCCTCCGGAGTCTTGTTCGGGAAGCGCACGCAGGTCTGACTGGAGAAGCAGAGGCGTCGACGCTTCGCGAGTCGCCTGCGCCGGCATCGGAAGTGCCGCTATAACACACCTCTCCAGCCCTCTGATCGCCCTTCCGATATTCTTCTTCGCCGCCGGTGAGAAGCGGTTGGAGATCTGGATGGGGACTCGGCCGCCGGGCCAGTGGAGCGCGACGTCTCGAAAGGCAGCGTAAGGGGCGGCGGCGCCGTCCTTCTTATTCTTCTGCCATGCGTGGTGTGTCAGACTCGCAAAACGCTCCTTGTGCAGAACCGTAACAGGTGTACATATAGCACGTTAGAATTCAGCACTCGCCTCTTCCTGTTCCTTCTCCTTCTCCTCCAGCACAAGATTCAGGTCTTCCGCCGCGCCCACACTCATCCCTAGATGAGGTATCTGTGTGTGTACTAGCGGTGGCAGCTTGAAACCAAGTTAGTACTTACTGTGTAGTTACTTCTCACTTACCTAGCTTTAATTTTGGAAAAGTATACTTGCTCGTTCGTTCATACTTGGTTTTCCACACTTACTTTAGCGAAATTTCAAAGTACCTTTTTTCGCCCGGCCTCAGCCGGGCGAACCCCTACGAGAGCTTATCGTGCGTTCGTTCGTTCGTCCGTCCGTCCGTTCGTTACGCTCTCAGATCTAGGTGTTGGAAAGTCGTAGGAAGGAGATCTTGGGCTCTACGGAAAGCTCTCGACTCACTGGTAATGTTGCTAAGAGACTTCGAAATTCAAAAGTTTGAATTGCGCGCGCTACAGTAACCCGAAGGTCAAAACGGAAAACGGCTGTAACTCGCTCGTCTTACGTCGTAGAGCGGCGTGCGATAGGTCAACTGAAAGGTCCTGACGTGCGCTTTCGCTTGGCATAAAAAAGTTTCTTAATTACGCAAACACGCAACACGAAAAGCGACATTCTCGCGTTTTTAACGCAGAAATCGCTCTAACTCGCTCAGCGTGCGTCGTACGGAGACGATCTTGGGTTGGTTGGATAGCTCTCGACTCACTGATCATTTGTTCTTCTATTGGTCGAAACTCAAAAGTTTGAATTTCGGGAGCTACAGTAACCCAAAAGTTTAAAACGCAGAACTTATCTAACTCGCTCGTCTTCCGTCATAGAGAGACGATCTTGAGTTCGTTGAATAGGTTTCGGCACACTGATAATTCCGTTAAGAGAAGTCGAAATTCAAAAGTTTGATTTGCGCGCGCTACAGTAACCCGAAAGTCCAACACGCAAAACGGCTCTAACACGCTCGTCTTACGTCGTAGAGCGGCGTGCGATAGGTCAACTAAAAGGTCTCGACGTGCTCTTTCGTTTGGCATTAAAAATTTTGTTAATTACGCAAACACGCACCACGAAAAGCGACATTCTCGCGTTTTTAGCATAGAAATCGCTCTAACTCGCTCAGCGTGCGTCGTAGAGAGACGATCTTGAGTTGCTGGATAGCTCTTGACTCACTGATCATTTGTTCTTCTATTGGTCGAAACTCAAACGTTTGAATATCGCAAACTACAGTAACCCAAAGGTTCAAACAGCAAATGGGCCCTAACTCGCTCGTCTTACGTTGTAGAGCGGCATTCGTTCGACCGTTTGAAAGCTTACGTTGAGGCAGTTGTTGAACGGTCATTCCTAAAGAAATACTTTTGTTTTTTTAAACCCTTGTCTTACGAACAACTTTGTCTGCAAAAATAATTAATCCCGGGCGATCCCAATGTTGCCCTGCAACAACCGCTCGGAAATGCGTGTGTCTTGCTCAAAAAATAATCCCGGGCGATCCCAATGTTGCCCTGCAAGAACCTCTCAGAAAGGAGTGTGTCAGAAGTAGCGCATGAATAGTGGACTCCGGGCGGCCGCGCGTCATATCGGAAAGGCTTCGAAATACTTTACAAAAGTATCCACTCCTTTACTCTTCCACTTTAAAACACTCACAAACCACTCTGTATTAATAAAACAACTCAACTTTTTTAAAACAGCTTGTTATACTTACTCAGTTTTACTTCGTTTATTAATAGCCGCATATTGTAGTGTTAGCCCTGGCTTCTCTACGTCGAGTTACTTTAAGGATGTAATAACTTCGTTTTAGAGACTATTCGTGGCTCTGCTAACCTCGAGGTAGCATACTTCACCAGGGTTTACAAGACCGGTTCTACTGTTATTTTGTTGTGTTTCTTACGCAGCTTACAACTGTCCGAACCTCTCATGTCTCCCTCGAACAGGTCGTCGCTGTTTCCAGGGCTGTAGACGTCGTTCGACATCGGCTGCAGACGGACGGCGTCGACGCGACCGTCGCGGAACTCTTGGGCCAAATCGATCTCCAGGTTCTCCTTGGTCGAGTCGTAGTACTCGTTTTTGTACGCCTGACACGGTGAAGTGACACAGAAATGAGCTCCGTTGTAGGTACATTGGGTACGTACATGTACATACGTAGTCTGCACAAGCGCCTGAGTATGTAGGACTCACTGGAGTCGTTGGAGGCTGCGCTGTGCATATTTGCGCCCGCCAGTGCAGAGCTGCAATCAAAAGGAAGCCACATGAAAAGAGTTTCGAGAAAGCCATCCTCTGTTTTGCAGCGGTGTATTTGGGCTGCGTTGAATGGCAGTATTACGTATCTTTCAAGCGCGGCGACGATCGTTTTGCGCTGGAGGAGAAAGGCAGTCGCCTTCTTGACAAGGCGCGCAACGCAGTGCCATTACAGAAACGACGACGAGTAATTTCGTTTCTTCTTCTTCTTCGCAAGGTCGCAGCGACGAATAACAACCAACTTTGTACTTTGTCAAGAATGACGACAGAACCTGCAAATTCTTAAATTTTTCGGTCTCAACTTTGTGATACTGTGATTTTACCTAGTGAAAATAAAGGGCTGTATAAAAGTAACACGTACAGGCTTGTAGATCATGGACAGATGTTGGCCATATTGTGTGTGTTTCGTTTCTATTGCTTATGCGGCAGAAGATATTCGGGTTTTCCATTTGTCGAATTAAGGAGAAAACCCTGTTTATATATTGTCGCCTGCGGCGCTTAGAAATGGCAAAATTTTCGCCTGCGACGCTTAGAAATGGGAAATTTTCGCCTGCGGCGTTTAGAAATAGTAAAACTTTCGCCTGCGGCGCTTAGAATAGCAAAAATTTTGCCTGCGGTGCCGTTTGGGGAAAATTATTAGCATATGTACATTTGGGCCCCCTCTGGGGAAGAATCCTAAATCCGTGCCTGAGTGGTAGGTATGTAGGTAGAAGCGGCGCGCATCTTCCGTAGGTTACTGAGAGTTCGGATACTCGTTGCCTGTCTCCGCACCAGCGTCATCCGTTGAATTGAAGCGCACGCGCTCGCGTCGTTGACGTTCGCTGGTTAGTTTTGCTGGTTAGTTTCGCTTGTCGTGCGTAGACTGGTGTACTGTCTGTAGCTTTCTTTCATGGTGCCCGCGTAGGTAATTGTCGTCGCTGTAAGCGCTGTTGCGTTTGCGGAAGGAGAAGAACCCTGTCGCTACAAGATTTTATCCGATCCTTCCCCCCCTTGTTTTGTTGTTAGGATCAAAATGACAGGACGGTTCCCGGACTCCGACAAGAGAAGAAGAACAAAGAAGCCACGAGGCAGAGCGCCGGTAGATCATGAATAAGGGAGCAAGTAGGGAGGAAGGATTAAACGAATGGGCTAATTCTGAATGAGTCCACACCAAATTACTGAACGAGTCCACAGTCCACACCAAATTACTGAATGAGTCCACACCAAATTACTGAATGAGTCCACACCCTCTTTTCCAGCCGGATGTCAGCGGAAGTTACTGAATGAGTCCACACCAAATTACTGAACGAGTCCACACCAAAGTACTGAATGAGTCCACACCTCCCCACCCCCCCCCCCCCCCCTTCCCGCCCGACTTCAGCAGAAATTACTGAATGACTCTGCCACAGGCGATGGCCGTCTTCAGACGATTGTCGTCCAGGCGGCAATCGCATGAAGCGTCAGACCATGGCCGTTCTTCCTTTTCTGAATTAGTTTCGGACACAGTGTATTCCCTCCAAATCAGGCTATGCTTAGGCTCGCCCTGCGCCCACTTAGCCGCCGGCTCAGGCCTACGATCTCCTCCTTGTATGCTTAGCCGACGGCTCAGGCCTACGATCTCCTCCTAGTAAGCTTAACCGCCGGCTCAGGCCTACGATCTCCTCCTAGTATGTTTAACCGCCGGCTCAGGCCTACGATCTCCTCCTAGTATGCTTAACCGCCGGCTCAGGCCTACGATCTCCTCCTAGTATGCTTAACCGCAGGCTCAGGCCTACGATCTCCTCCTAGTATGTTTAACCGCCGGCTCAGGCCTACGATCTCCTCCTAGTATGCTTAACCGCCGGCTCAGGCCTACGATCTCCTCCTAGTATGCTTAACCGCCGGCTCAGGCCTACGATCTCCTCCTAGTATGTTTAACCGCCGGCTCAGGCCTACGATCTCCTCCTAGTATGCTTAACCGCCGGCTCAGGCCTACGATCTCCTCCTAGTATGCTTAACCGCCGGCTCAGGCCTACGATCTCCTCCTAGTATGCTTAACCGCCGGCTCAGGCCTACGATCTCCTCCTAGTATGCTTAACCGCCGGCTCAGGCCTACGATCTCCTCCTAGTATGTTTAACCGCCGGCTCAGGCCTACGATCTCCTCCTAGTATGCTTAACCGCCGGCTCAGGCCTACGATCTCCTCCTAGTATGCTTAACCGCAGGCTCAGGCCTACGATCTCCTCCTAGTATGTTTAACCGCCGGCTCAGGCCTACGATCTCCTCCTAGTATGCTTAACCGCCGGCTCAGGCCTACGATCTCCTCCTAGTATGCTTAACCGCCGGCTCAGGCCTACGATCTCCTCCTAGTATGTTTAACCGCCGGCTCAGGCCTACGATCTCCTCCTAGTATGTTTAACCGCCGGCTCAGGCCTACGATCTCCTCCTAGTATGCTTAACCGCCGGCTCAGGCCTACGATCTCCTCCTAGTATGCTTAACCGCCGGCTCAGGCCTACGATCTCCTCCTAGTATGCTTAACCGCCGGCTCAGGCCTACGATCTCCTCCTAGTATGCTTAACCGCCGGCTCAGGCCTACGATCTCCTCCTAGTATGTTTAACCGCCGGCTCAGGCCTACGATCTCCTCCTAGTATGCTTAACCGCCGGCTCAGGCCTACGATCTCCTCCTAGTATGCTTAACCGCCGGCTCAGGCCTACGATCTCCTCCTAGTATGCTTAACCGCCGGCTCAGGCCTATGATCTCCTCCTAGTATGCTTAACCGCCGGCTCAGGCCTACGATCTCCTCCTAGTATGCTTAACCGCCGGCTCAGGCCTACGATCTCCTCCTAGTATGCTTAACCGCCGGCTCAGGCCTACGATCTCCTCCTAGTATGCTTAACCGCCGGCTCAGGCCTACGATCTCCTCCTAGTATGCTTAACCGCCGGCTCAGGCCTACGATCTCCTCCTAGTATGCTTAACCGCCGGCTCAGGCCTACGATCTCCTCCTAGTATGTTTAACCGCCGGCTCAGGCCTACGATCTCCTCCTAGTATGCTTAACCGCCGGCTCAGGCCTACGATCTCCTCCTAGTATGCTTAACCGCCGGCTCAGGCCTACGATCTCCTCCTAGTATGCTTAACCGCCGGCTCAGGCCTACGATCTCCTCCTAGTATGTTTAACCGCCGGCTCAGGCCTACGATCTCCTCCTAGTATGCTTAACCGCCGGCTCAGGCCTACGATCTCCTCCTAGTATGCTTAGCCGCCGGCTCAGGCCTACGATCTCCTCCTAGTATGCTTAACCCCCGGCTCAGGCCTACGATCTCCTCCTAGTATGCAACCGCCGGCTCAGGCCTACGATCTCCTCCTAGTATGCTTAACCGCCAGCTCAGGCCTACGATCTCCTCCTAGTATGCTTAACCGCCGGCTCAGGGCTACGATCTCCTCCTAGTACGCTTAACCGCCGGCTCAGGCCTACGATCTCCTCCTAGTATGCTTAACCGCCGGCTCAGGCCTACGATCTCCTCCTAGTATGCTTAACCGCCGGCTCAGGGCTACCTACGATCTCCTCCTAGTACGCTTAACCGCCGGCTCAGGCCTACGATCTCCTCCTAGTATGCTTAACCGCCGGCTCAGGGCTACAATCTCTTCCTAGTATGCTTAACCGCCGGCTCAGGCCTACGATCTCCTCCTAGTATGCTTAACCGCCGGCTCAGGCCTACGATCTCCTCCTAGTATGCTTAACCGCCGGCTCAGGCCTACGATCTCCTCCTACATAGTATGTTTAACCGGCTCAGGCCTACGATCTCCTCCTAGTATGCTTAACCGCCGGCTCAGGCCTACGATCTCCTCCTAGTATGCTTAACCGCCGGCTCAGGCCTACGATCTCCTCCTAGTATGCTTAGCCGCCGGCTCAGGCCTA
Source organism: Linhomoeus sp. GSCO2_2 (assembly GCA_030248115.1). Classification (NCBI taxonomy): domain Eukaryota; kingdom Metazoa; phylum Nematoda; class Chromadorea; order Monhysterida; family Linhomoeidae; genus Linhomoeus; species Linhomoeus sp. GSCO2_2. The sequence goes on from JASAMZ010011821.1 coordinate 74,003, forward strand.
CGATCTCCTCCTAGTATGCTTAACCGCCGGCTCAGGCCTACGATCTCCTCCTCGTATGTTTAACCGCCAGCTCAGGCCTACGATCTCCTCCTAGTATGCTTAGCCGCCGGCTCAGGCCTACGATCTCCTCCTAGTATGCTTAACCGCCGGCTCAGGCCTACGATCTCCTCCTAGTATGCTTAACCGCCGGCTCAGGCCTACGATCTCCTCCTAGTATGCTTAACCGCCGGCTCAGGCCTACGATCTCCTCCTAGTATGCTTAACCGCCGGCTCAGGCCTACGATCTCCTCCTAGTATGCTTAACCGCCGGCTCAGGCCTCGATCTCCTCCTACATCATCTGTTTACCCGGCTCAGGCCTACAACCTCTCCTCCTCCAGTATGCTTAACCGCCCTCTAGCGAGTCTCTATCTCTAGCTAGCCTCTAGAATATTGCAGACCTCTAGTGACTACCTACATAAATCCAAGGAGGACCCGCACACAATCTCACTTTGGCCGATCCGATTACTTACTCACAAAGTCTCACAGAAGTGCGTGAGGTGTGGCAAGCGCATCCGCCAGTGCATGTTGGGCTATTCTTGTCCATTCAAAACGCGTTGCGCATTTCACCTTTTCAGCGACAGCAAACGACATTTTCCGACTTCTGGGCCATCATTTCATGAAAACTAAAAGCTCAAATGTGCTCTGAGTTCTCATAGCAGACATGTTCGTATTTGTCCTGCGAAACGGGCTGTCAATGGACAAGACGATTGAAACTTGACCATTTTCACAAAAGTGGCTGCAGCTGGTGATTTACCGGGCAGTTTGTTACAATTTTTGGTCAGCAAAAATTCTAAAAGTGTGTCTATGTTGTGTCAAAATTTCAGCAAGATTCGTTTTAAAGCGACTGAGTTATAACCAAATAGAATCGGGAACACTTAATTGGCCCACCCTGTACTTCGCGGTATTGTTTTTTACTTCGGGCTTACTTCGCGTTCAGTGGAACCAGGCTTAACCAGCTGGAGCTATCTACTGCGCTAACGAGGCAAAGACAGAAGTTAAGGTGCTTTCAACACGCGCCTAGTTGAATAAGGGCAGGCGTCAACGCAACTCGGAATAAGGTCGGGTAGATTTACGCGCGTCAATCTATCCCCGGGTGTGTTGACGCGGCGTCAACGCACCCAGGCGTCAATACAACCAACAACACCGGCTCAGGCCTACGATCTCCTCCAAGTATGCTTAACCACCGGCTCAGGCCTACGATCTCCTCCAAGTATGCTTAACCGCCTGGCTCAAGCCTACGATCTCCTCCTAGTATGCTTAGCCGCCGGCTCAGGCTTGCGAACGAGTT